>JAQZBX010066661.1:0-16076 GCA_029593785.1 Cabassous unicinctus
GTTATTTTTATAGACTCCCCGCAAGTCTCCCCACCATTCCCATTAATGTGCCACACTGCTGTCACTCTTTTGGGTAAAATGATTTATGTCCCTCTTGCCTACTGAATCACCAAGATATAAACCACCTAGTCTACCATGACAGTTTCATGCCATTTCTCTCCAGCCCCCAGATCCACATGCTAAACTCTAATCCCTCTCTACTACTTTCTGCTCCTGAATTTCCTTTCCCACTTCTGGACCTTTATACGTTCCAGACCCTTTGCCTAAAATACCCTTAGAGTAATCTTCTCCATCCAAGTGACTCCTTCTCAAATGTCACATTTCTCTTTGAACCTCTCTATTAGACCCTCAGCACCATCTCCCAGTACCCAGTACAATAATCTTCACATCCCACAACCGAGTATCTTCACACATTACCTTGTACATGCTGTGATTACAATAACATACAGGGTTTATTAAGCACAGTTCTACATAATTTATTTTTAATCCTCATAACAAACCTATAAAGTAATTACTATTATATTCCCATTCATCAGACCACAACAGTAAGGCACAAAAGGGTGACTTTGCCCAGAAACACACAGCTTGATAGTGGCAGAGCCAGATTTCCAGCCCAGACGTTCTGGTACCAGAGTCTATCCTCTGAACCACCACAACATACACCCCCTGTCAAACCATATGAAATTGCTTATATTTTACTGTTTTATAGTAACAGAAATAACAGTCACCTATGATTCAACTTTCTCAAAAAGTTAAGAACTATTCACAGGCAGAAGCCATGTCTTTTTCTTCATAAGATCCCTCGGATTTAGCAGAGGTTCTGGCACATAAGTATCACTCAACTGATCTTTGTTAAATGAAGCAAAGACTGTAATATTCCCATTTATTGGGCAATGAACACATGCTGGGCACTGTACCAGGTGTCTTGTATACATTGTCATAGTTAAGCCTGACTACAACCCTGTATGGTGGGCACTATTGTTTCCAAGTCACAGATGATAACACTATAGTTCATGGGATTATTTCTCTGAAACACATGACTGGTAAAGCAGCATAGTAGTACCTGAAGTAGACAAGTTGTCAGACTTCAGTGTCATATAGTGTGGGACCCTACAGAATAGCTATTTTTCTTACCTAGTCAAACCTGAGTTGTGGTGCTAAAAATCCTGCATATTGTAAGCAAAAGACAAACCTCTCCTTCTTAGCTAATTTTATAAATTTTTTATTATGAAAACTTGAGAAGATGCACAAAAATTGAGACAAGAATATAATAATCCTTACATGGACCCATCGCCTGGCTTTAAAAATGATCAACAATTTGTCATTCTTGTTTTCATCTATCCTCCCACACTTTATTTATATGTTTATTTGTTTACCTATCATTGGACTATTTTAAAGCAACTCCCAATCATCATTTCCTTTCACCTGTAAATTAATAGGAACATATCTCAAACATATAAAGATAGCTTTAGAAAGACAATTATCATACCTAAAATTAATAAATATCTCTTAACATCATATAATACCCAATATATGTTCAATTTTCCTTGCTTATCTCAAAAATTTTCTTTCATTTGATTTGTTTTCATTAGAATCCTAAAAATATCTACCCATTTAATGTGGTTGTTATGAGTGTTAATTTCCTTCTAATCTATAGCAGTTCCCTCTTTCTCTTCATTCCCTCCTTCCCACCCCTCAACCCCCGTTTATTTGTTGCAGAGCTGGTGGATAGGTCTAGAGGCTTAAATAGATTCAAACTCAATTATTTTTCACAAAAATCTTCATAGATGGTGCTGTATAAGTCCTTTGGCATCAATCAGGACACATATAATGTCTGGTGGTCTCACATTTAGTGATTAAGTTTGACCAGTGGGTTCAAGAATTGTCAGCTTGATCTACTGATTATCTGTGTCTCACCAAACTTTTATCTAAATAGTTTTAGAAGTTGCCAAGGACCAAAATTTTAATAATGATTTTTTTTCTAATATTATAATGCATTTTGCATTTTTTTAAGATTTATTTTATTATTTATTTCTCCCCACCTCCTTGTTATTTTTCACTTGCTGTGTCTGTTCATTTTCTTTGTGGGTTTTTTTGTTTTGCTTTTTTTTAGGAGGCACACTGGAGCCTAACTCAGGACCTCTGATGTGAGAGGGAGGGGCCTAATACCTTGAGCCATCTCCACTCCCTATTTTTGTTGTGTCTCTTATTCTGTTTTTCCTCCCCGAGTCTATTGTTGCATCATCTTGCTGTGTCAACTCGCCACACCTGCCTGTCGCGTGATCTCGTTGTCTTCTTTAAGAGGCTCTGGGAACCACTGCTCCCTGCTTTTGTTGTGTCTCTCATTATGTTTTTTCTTCTTTGTGTCTCTTGTTGTGTCAGCTTGTCATGCCTGCCTGTCACACCAGCTCGCTGTCTTCTTTAGGAGGCACCAGGATCCAAACCAGTGAACTCCCATGTGGTAGGTGGGAGCCCAGTCACCTGAGCCACATCCACATCCCTGCATTTTGCATTTATTAGTTGAAAATCTTATGGGTTACTACACCAGTTTGGGTTGCTCAGTTAAATAGATCAGGGTATGAATGAAAAGATATCAAAATGTTGCATTCAGTCCTAGGTTAGAGATAGACAGAGATCTCTAACCTTAGAAATAATTTTCCATATCAAACAAAAGAAAAAAGTCTTCCATCAAACTAGAGTTGACATAGACCTCAAGTACCAGCAGAGTACTTGGTTCACCACAAAAAACTGGCACTGATTCAACAAATATTTATCTTGTTAGAACTAGGACTTTGCTAAAGATGTGAATTTTCTTTTATACATTATGGAAGAGATACTTGATATTCTATTGTTTGACCAAAATATCAGGCTTGGAGAGCAGCACGAAACATAGAGCCACAATTAGGAGATCATAATTCTGTGAAGAGAAAGTTAAATTAAAAAATATTTTCCCTATGGCATTAGCATAGCCTACTCTAAAACACATAGTCTTTTCTTTATGAAGCTACAATGATAAACTTCCATGCTAGGCATTGTGTAAAGACTTATCATCTAAAATATTTGCATAGAGTATCAGATAAAGAAATTCATAGCATCAGGGAAAACAATGTACTTAATAAAAGTACATTATTAGTTTTTGTTTGCTTATTCATTGGCAAAGGAAATTAGGTCCCAAAAAGAAACATACACAGTAAGTTTTTAAACACTGAAAGCTAGGCATCTTGGTTCAGGAACAGTTATAGGCAATGGCGGTTTCTTCTATTCTCAGACCATTTCTGATTGGTTTCTACACAACCTGAACTATTCCATTTACCTGTATTAAATAGTTTATGATGAGTATCAACCTTAAAACCATAGGTTCTCCCCCCAAGATGGCTCCCTCATCTATTTGCTTGTTGTTTTTGCTCATTGCTTGTACTCATTGTCTGCTCATTGATTTTTTTGGTTAGTTGGTTTTGCTCGTTGTCTGTTTGTTGCCTTTTTCTTGTTGTCTGCTCATTGGTTTTGCACAGTGTCTGCTCATTGTTTGTTTGTCTTCTTTAGGAAGCACCAGGAACTAAACCTTGGACCTCCCATGTGGGAGGCAGGTGCTCAACTGCTTGAGCCATATCCACTCCCCCAAAACTATAGGTTTTAACCATCCTTGGAAATAGCATGGAGCATTGGAAAAGGTCTCACTCTGCAATTCAGCAGACTTAGCCCTAATTTCTACACTCACTCTGATTATCTGGTTTTGAACAAATTCCTTCCTATAAATAAGAAAAGCTTGGACTAGATTTGGAATAGATGAGTTCTCAGCTCAAACTATGATTTTGTTAAGTGCTGACAACAGAAGCACACATATTGAAATTAGTCCAATTAAATCACGCCCTGAGCAATGCCAAAAGGCCATATGTTCTCCTTTAACTAAACCATGATTATATCTATTATGAGCATGTAGCCTCATGAACAGAAAACTAATCTCAGAGAGCAGAAGATATGTCTCTCAGACACCTCAGAGATATGTACAGGCTTCAGTTCAGTGGCGTTGAACCCCCAAGACAAAGAGAATACTAGCACTCAAAATGATTTGTTTTGATTCTAATATTTCAATATTTTGTTTCATAGTTTAAAATTTTTCCTTTGTTTAAGAGTCATGGCTTAAAAATGAAAGACAGATAAAAATGTTCCAGTTTAGAATAAAATAAAGTGCATTATACTGAAACTCTCCCTCCCTCATATTTAAATATCTGTCTGACTCATAATCCAACAGAAACAGTTCCATTGTAAGGAAGGCATATCAAGTATACAGGTGTCAGTCATTACAGGCCCTAACCAATGCCTCTTCCATGGAGAAATGTCCTGTTCACAATTCCTAGGCACAGTATTTACTACAAGCCCCCTGACATAGATGATTTGACCAAAAGTGGGAACATGAACCAAAGGCAACTAATCCAAACTTAGCAAATGACTTATTAAAAGACCTGTTATTTAAAATAAAATGGATCAGTGCTTCTCAAGAAAAAGCTTCTGGAAAACCCAAAAGAATTTCACCAGTGATTTGAGGGAATTAAAGCCATATTAAAAGTTAGAGCCATAAGATATGGAGCAAGCTGAGATTATGAGGGACCAGAACCAGTGAATAAATAGAGGAAGCCAGAGTTAGTAGAGAGTATATAGTGGAGGTACAGAGAAAAGCAGCCATGTTTCCAGTGAAATTCTGGGCCACATGAATCTTTCCTCTAAATATCTTTCTTGAGATAACTTTAGTAAGAGATGAGTCTCCATTCCTTGCATCCAAAGTTAAGCAAAAGGTTTAGTTTAGAAACAATTTCAAGGTCATCCAAGAGAAGGCATCAAAATGCAGATATATAGAGTTTTTCTATGGTTTCATTGGACAATTGCCTGTTATCAGAAGAGGAGATGGTGCTAAAGAAAAAGAGAGATTAAAGATCCTTTGCTGGGACTTTATGGAAGAATAAGAAAACACAATGCTGTGCTTCCTTGGAAACCATGTGGATGACAGAAGGAAGCAATAACAAATGGATTCTTTCAAAAGTGAAGGCCATATCTGGAATCATCCCACCTAGTTAAGAGTAGTCAGGATGCCCAAAGCAATTTAAAATTCCAAGGGAAAATGCTTTTGAATCCTCTATCTATCCTTTAATCCAAAAAAGGGAATTAGACTACAGTGAGATTTGTGGGAGAAGACTGAACCAGAATGTCAGTTTTGTTATTTATTGCATGACCCAACAATTCACCAATTTATGGCCTTTTAGAAAGAAAGCAAAACATGTTTTAAGGTTGTGTTTCCCAAAGAAAACCAATTAGTGAAATAACCCACATTAATAAATTGAAGAGAAAAAATCACATGATTCTCTCGGTTGGTGCAGAAAAAACATTTGACAAAATACAGCATCCTTCCTTGATAAACTACACTCCAAAAGATAGGAACAGGGAAGCGGGTGTGGCTCAGTGGATAGAGCCCCCGTTTACTATATGGGAGGCCCGGGTTCACGTCCCGAGGCCTCCTTGTGAGGGCACGCTGGCCTGAGCAGTGCGGTGGGCTGATGCAGCAACCTCACGGCAGGAAGCGGCTGTGGCGCAATGGATAGAGCACCCATTTTCCATATGAGAGGCCCCGGGTTCGCTTCCCAGCGCCTCCTTGTGAGGGCAGGCCGGCTCGCGCAGCGCCGTAGGCTGATGGGGCAAGACCTCACAGCAAGGGGGAGATAAGCAGACACAGAGAAGACACGCAGTGAATGGACACAGCAGCACAAGCAGCAAAGGGGGGATAAATAAATTAAAAAAAAAAAAAAAAGGAACAGAAGGAAGTTTTCTCAATATGGTAAAGTACATGTATGAAAACCTACAGCTAGCATTGTAATCAACAGTGAAAGACTGAAAGCTTTCCCGCTGAGATCAGGAACAAGACAAGTATGCCCCCTGTCACCACTGTTATTCAATATTGTGCTAGAAGATCAAGCTAAAGCAGAAAGGCTAGATAAAGATATAAAAGACACCCAAATAGGAAAGGAAGAAGTAAAGCTTTCGCTATTCGCTGATGATATCGTCCTATATCTAAAAACTCCTAAAAAATCCACACAAAATTACTAGAACTAATAGACAAGTTCAACAAAGTGGTGGGATACAAGATTAATATGCAAAAATCAAGAGCGTTTCTGTACGCTACAGATGAGCAATCTGAGGAGGAAATCAGGAAAAAAAAATCCATTTATAATGGTGACTAAAAGAATCAAATATATAAGAATAAACTTAATCAAGGACATAAAGAACCTGTATTCAGAAAACCAAAGAAGACCTAAGTAAATTGAAAGACATTCCGTGTTCACAGACTGGAAGACTGAATATCATTAAGATGTCAGTTCTACCCAAACTGCTTTACAGATTCAATGCAATCCCAATAAAAATCCCCACAGCCTTTTTTGCAGAAATGGAAAAGCTAATTTTCAAATTTATTTGGAAAGGTAAGGGGCCCTGAATAGCCAAAAATGTCTTTAAAAAGAAGAATGAAGTTGGAGGAGTCTCATTTCCTGACTGCAAAGCATATTACTTAGCTAAGTAGTAAAAACAGCATGATACTAGCATAAAGACTGACAGATTGACCAATGGAACTGAATCAAGGACTCAGAAATAGACCCTCACATCTACAGTCCAATGATTTTTAACAAGGCTGTCAAGTATTCCCAGCTGGGCCAGAACAGTCTATTCAACAAATGGTGCTGGGAGAACTGGGTATCCATATCCAAAAGAAAGAAAGAGGGCTCCTATCTCACACCTTATTCAAAAATTAACTCAAACTGGATCAAGGACCTAAATATAAAAGCAACAACCATAAAACTCTCAGAAGAAAATGTAGGAAAACATCTTCAAGATCTTGTGGTAGGCGTAGTTCCTTAAACCTTATACCCAAAGCATGAGCAACAAAAGAAAAAATCGCTAAATGGAACCTCTTTAAAATTAAACATTTTTATGCTTCAAAGGACTTTGTCCAAAGGGTAAATATGTGGCTGACTCAATGGGAGAAAATATTTGGAAATCACATATCTGATAAAAGGGTTTAATATGCATGATATATTTAGAGATACTACAACTCAATAATAAAAAGACAAATTACCCAACTAAAAAATGGGCAAAAGACTTGACTAGGCAATTGTCCAAAGAAGAAATACAAATGGTGAAGAAACACATGAAAAAATGTTCAACATCACTAGCGATTACAGAAATGCAAATCAAAACTATGTGATATCATTCCACACCTATTAGAATGGCCACTATAAAAAGTCAGAAAATTACAAGTGTTGGAGAGGATGTGGAGAGATAGGAATACTTATTCACTGTTGATGGGAATGTAGAATGGTACAGCCACTGTGAATGAGTGTTTGGCAGTTCCTAAGGAAGTTGAAAATAGATTTGCCATGTGACCCAGAAATACCACTACTAGGTATATACCCAGAAGAACTGAGAGCAATGGCACAAACAGACATCTGCACACTGATGTTCATAGCAGCATTATTCACAATTGCCAAAAGATGGAAGCAACCCAGGTGTCCATCAACCAATGAATGGATAAACAAACTGTGGTGTATATACATGATGGAATATTATGCAGCTGTAAGAATAAATGAAGTCATGAAGCATATGATAACATGGATGAACCTGGAGGACATTATGTTGAATGAAGCAAGCCAGACACAAAAGGATAAATACTGAATGACTATGCTATTATGAATTAAATATATTGTGTAAACTCATGGAGTTAATTAGAATATAGGTCATCACAAAATAGATTGAAGGTAGAGAATGGAAAGCTGAGGGTTAATCTGTGCAGAATTGGGAAAAAAAGATGGTAAATCTTTGGAAATGAATAGAAACGGTGAAAGCAAATCATTCTGCAACTAGCAGAGGATTATATGGGTATGACAGTGGTTGAAAGGGAAAGTCTAAGGACATGTATGTTACCAGAAGGAAAGCTATAAAAGGTAACATGGGACCGTATAATGTAGTAAAACCTCAAGTAAAATACAAATATGGGTAATATTGCATATATAAGGCTGTTTCTACAAAATATAAATACATATAAACAATAGAGATGGAAACAGAGTAGCAGCTATGTACGGCAGGGGATGCATAGAATGAGAGGTAATGAGGTGTTTTTTTGCTTGTTTGTCTGATTTTTTTATTAGTAGTATTATTGAAATAATCAAAATGCTCTAATAATGTTGAAGTGATAAATGCACAACTATTTGATTATGCCAAATACCATTGATTGTACACTTTGGATGGATTTATGCTTTATTAATAGGTATCAATAAAATTGATTTGTTAAAAAAAAGTTGTATTTCTCAAAACCCTGGCAAAAACAACAACAGTGGACCAAGAAACAATGTCAGCTTGGCCCACAAAATATATGGTGTGGGCACCAAAACACATCAGTTAAGCCTAGAGCTCTTTAATCAGTTTGAGGTAGAAAATCTGAATTCTAAGTTTTGATTTTCCTATTAGTTTACGTTTTCCTTGGTGTTTGGGGCTTTAAAAATGCCATGAACTTATCTTGCATACATGCTTTAAAATGGAGTATAAGATAAACTCTTTCTAGCCATTTTCTTGGAAAATACTCGAGAAAGAAGAAATGGACATCCAATTGATATCAAAAGTGTATTTTGCTTGTTTTGAAAGGAACCACACATGGTGACATTGGACTGGAAACCATCTATCCTCACTCTCCAGATTTCTGCAAATGATCCTGAAAACTGCAAGAAAAATCATGAGGTGATGGGGCTGGAAAGAGTTCTCAACAGAAGTTTTCCTATTTTATCTCTACAGCTTCTTCTAATCCAAAGTTCAGGGGGACTCTTAAATCCACTTCCTGGGGGAGCAAAGTCTAGCAAAATAATGGAAAGAGATTCAATAGAATAAGTGCCCATGCCTTTCACAACTGGCAGTTGAAGTGTCAAGTAAACAAAGAAGAGAACAATCTTGTACCTGCTGCTCCTTCATTTATTTCCAGCAAAGATAGTTTCAAACCCTGGTTTCTAAAGAGCACAACCCACGTGCTCTTTCTAAACCTGGACAGCATTTGACTAGTTGTATCTAATGAGATTATGAAAGGATATAGGGCACACTATACCTGGATTGAGGCCTGGTATAAAAGAAAAGTATCCTGCTTTAATGAATTGCCAGTAAGCAAAACATTCAGGTAATGCTCATTCATCTCCCTTATTCTTCCCATCAGGAGTTTGGAATAGACATTCAATCCAGTGGGGGAAGCTACAGTGTTTACTAACTGAGATGGCAGCCACGATCCCTTCATCTGAGATATTTTTTCAACTAGGTGATGCCAACTTTCCTTCCAGATGGCTGTGAAGCATACACAACCGACAGCCGACACAGCTTCTGGCAGCAGTCGGGAGAGCTGTGAGCTATGTCACATCCCAAGAAGAAAGCCAGCAAAATCACATCCTCTATAAGTCATCCTCAATCACTAAAGGAGTTCTATTTTTATTAACATAACCGTTTAGAATGAGCATGAAATTAATTTATTGCAACGCTGGTTTAAAATATTTACTTTTTATTATTTTTGCAGTTGGCTTGAATCTGTTTTGCTAGAGGAGATTAGGAAGGCAAGCAGACAATGTACAAGGAGAGACTACACGTACCCATCAGAGCAAGTGCTTGGTAGGCTTATTGGTATTTCTCCCTGAAGAGTGAGCAGGCAGGCACAAAGCATGGGCTAAATCTAAATTTCTGGGCTATGGATGCAATAGGAAGGATGGGGAAAGGGAATGTCCTCTGTCTCAAGTACATATTGCACCCTGTACAAATTCCTACTGGCAGTGAGCATTCTGGCATTGGCTAACTGAAGAAGCATCACCTATTCATTGTTTTGTGGTGGTTTGTTTTGTTCTTTTAAGCTTAATGGCCCATCACTTTTTTCATTAACACTCTCTAGGGCTTATAGTTTGGGCAAGCCATTTAACCAGGTTAAGTAGCATTCTTAAGGAATTTGTGTGTGCATTATTGGGAGACCATGAACATGAAGTCCAGGTAAAGAGATAAAGCTTGTGCTAGTGAAATTAATCTAACCTATGAGAGGAAGGAATTTCCAACAGAGTAACTCTGCCCTCAACCAGAATCACCCAAGACAGTTTTACTTCTCTTGACAATCTCCAGAAAGGAAAAATTATTTCCCTTTTACCAAGCATAAGTTACATCTCAAAGCTTTTCATGCCTTAATGCTCAGAGTAGGAAAATACTTCCTAGAGTTTCATCTAAATCCCTTCTTTTTCCTCTTTTAGCATGCCTTCAATGAAAATGGCATCATATTATACTTCCATAAGCTTGGTTTTCTGGTCTTCAGCAACTATATACCGATTCCTTTGGCCATTCCAGGAGCTAAGAAGGAGCATATGCACCCAAATTCCTAATGAGTGGGTCCTTTCAAAGAGCTCCAGAATTCAGACTCAATAACTGAATTTATATAACCTACATAGAATAAGGCTGATTTTTGTCTTGATAGTTTCCTCTTTTTTTAACATCTAACATTGTTTTGCTTCTCCTAACTAAACAGTGTCTCACACTAAGAAAGCAGAGAAAGATTCCAAGGACCCATAGTTTAGAACAGGAGCTGGCAGTTTCCTTTGTGATGTGTGACAGAGAATTGGTTCCATTTTGACCTTCTGAAGCTTGACTAATCCTATTATAGATTCAGAAGTCAGTGTTTTATCTTGCTTATAAAGTTAGAAGATTTAATTCAAATAAAAAAGCAGAGATAGCAATATGCTGGCTGGTTAGAATTCATAACTTGGTTAAGTATCTACTGGAGCCATTTCTAAAGCATGATCTAGGAACTGTATTTATTTTCACATTTAAATGGTGTCTTTTCTGCTTATAAAGGGAATACATGTCATTTTTTAAAATTTGGTAATGCAGAGGAATGAAAGCAAAATCATAAAGCATCATATTTTTACCATTCAGATAACTGGAGTTATATCTATATTGTCTTTTATAATTATTGAACATGCAAATATATATTCTTAAACAGAATTTGAATCATACTGTTTGCATATCATTGGCATTCTCAATCACACTAAATATCATCTTAATATTATTCCACCAACTGTATTTATTGTTAAATTAGTTTTAAGATTTCAAGTTAACTTTCCTCAAGAGCCTAGAATGTGTTTTTCATTAAATAATATCTATCTAAAAATCACCTTCAACAAAATGTTGGTTTAAGAAAAAGAAAAGAAAAACTCTTCATTTCACTGTATCCAAAGCTGAATCTGGAGTTATGAAGACAAAGAAAAGGTTCATCAATTACTTTGAGGAAATGAACCAACCATTTACAGACACCTCCCTTTTGTGGGACATCCAATTTGTGGAGTGCTTTTTTCAATATTATTCATCAATATTATTCATCTGCCTGGAACAGAAGTTCAGCTCCCCTGCCTAGCTCAATTCTACAGATTTTTAAGGACCCATCTCCTCCATCCGGCCTTCCCAAGGGCTCCTTTTCTTAGAAAGGCTCTTGTATCTCTTGGGAGGCAGCTGAAGTATATTGGTTAAGAATATAATGTTGATCTTAAGCAAGTTAACTAACCTTTCTTTACCTCAGTTTCCTCATCTGTAAAATGGGGGTAAAAATAGGCCCTTCCCCACAGGGTTGTTGTGAGAAACGTAAGTCAAACATGTTAAGCCCTTAGATTGGTGCCTTACTCACTATAGGTATTCAATAAATGCTAACTGTGATTATCTGTAACTCTCATTTACACACTTAATCACATATTGTTTTATTCCTTTGTATCTTGGCAATTATTTTTGTTTTCTCATTTTCTGTAGTTTTCTCCTTTGGTACAACAGTGTTTTTATGCAAAGACTTCAATTTTTCTTTGCCTGGTGCTATCCATTTTGTTTCTCCTTCCTTCCTGGTGAGAGCTCATGGACCTTTACAAAACCTTATTATGCCCTCTAATAGTATTAGTATAAGGTTATTGACTGTCAGCCTGGAGTTAGGGAGTAGTTTCACAGAAAAGTCAACCTCAAAAGATTTGGTGTGTAGATGTGTCCCTACCAACAGACTCCCTATGCCATGTGACTCAACCCATTTCATAATCGTTGCTCATTTGTTTTCACCCTTAGGCTGAATGTCTCTGGGCACAGAAGGCCTATCTCTCAGGCGGCACTTGAGTCAAAAATAAAACCAACTACTACATTCCCCAGTACACTATTCTAATCATTGCAAACAGCCCAGGGAGTGAGGAAAGAGAGGCGGGACAGTCACGCAGGCTTCTCTCATCTCCACAACAGAGTGTTATTAGAAAGAGGTGAGGAGACCCTACCAGGCACCTAAGGGCAATTTCTTATACAGCTAGCTCAGCAGTTGCAAGTGATTCTCCCTCACCAACCAAATCTCCTTGCTGGAATCATTTTTCTCTTTTAGAGCCTCAAAACACTGAAGCACAAGGAAGCATTGCGTTATAAGTATCAGAGCCCAGCTGAGTCCCTGTGTGTGCATCTGTGTATCCTACTGGGAGAATATATAGGATTCCTGTAGTTATAATTGGTGCTGCTGCCCTTTGGCTTAGAATTGCATTACTTGAAAAGCAGAGGGGTTGCTGCTGTACTTATGATCATTAATATTGCAATCCAGAGCGGCCTGTTTTTCCTAAACCCTAAGAGAGGTTAGAGAGGTTGGCATTGTGAAGCTCAGCCAAAATGCCATAACCTCCAGCCAGATGTGTTATGAATCACAATTTGTGGAAGAAATAATAAAAACCGATCAGAGAATGAGCTTCTAATGTTAAAAACCTTAGCAAATTGAGGTTTTGTTTAAGTACGTGGGAGCTAAATGCCAAAGAAAAGCCCCCTGACCTGAGCAGCTTGCTGAAAGTGGCTGCACATAATTCAACAACTCTGCCAGGAAAGTTAGACACAAAAGGTTGAAAAAAGCTGATCTAATAGATCAACTAATGGCCTGGAAGGAAGTTATAGAAGCAGACACCTCATCCAGACTCCTCTCTTTCTCCCCCTTTCCTTCACATTCCCTCAGGGCCCCATTGTTGGAGAAGGAATTTAACTTACACACTGCAGAAAAAGTAATAAATACTTGCTGGCAACCTACCAAGGGAGGGTGCAACAGAAATTATGTGGATTCAAATAAGTGGCTTCTTCTGAAATGAGAGCATTTCTGTGACCACAAAACATACTCCCCTGCAGTATATCATATCAAACATGGTAATAAAGATCAGACCACCTTTTTTTCTAGAATTAGAGGGTGTTCTTTATAGAGTCAGTGTTGCGCTTCTCTAGTTTTCAAATGTCATGGTCTTTGAGGCATCTATTGCCAAGACGTAAAGCAGGCCTGGGACTAGCTGTAGTTTTGTCAAATGAGAATATGGGGTCTGATAAAACCAAATTTCTCAGCTTGTAATCTTTTCATAATGCCAGGCTTCTACACATGCTATTATTTTTATAGGACCTGACTATGCTATGTATGTTGCAATTAAGCAGGTGTTAAATATAGTCATTAATGACTTTCAAGTAGTGTCCTGTTTCATAGCTGAGGTACCTAGATAAATTGAAAAAGATTACTTCTTTGTTTTCTTAACAAATTATGAATTCCTAGAATAAAGACGGCAAATATGTCCTTCTCCCATGACCATTTTCCCCTCCCTGCTTCTTGGTAGACATCAATAATCAGTCCGAGCAACCTTTCACCTCAGTCTAGTTGCGATTTCAGAAAACCAGTGCTCCTATCAAACACTACAAATGGATCAGAGTTGGCAAGCAAGTTGAGACCAGGTCCAGTATGTTATACGCATTCAAATTGGTGACATCATGATGGCTCATTCTGTATTCAGTGAAACATTTAAGTTTCTGTGACTCAAGTCCACATCTCCATAGAGATTTCTTAAAGGGAGAATATGAGAGTAAATTTGAAGACCTTAATTGATAGTGCCTATACGTGGCTTTGCTTAGGCTTCAGGCACAGCCCAAGCTCTCAGTTAACACAGTATGGGCTAATGGACTAATCTAACTAATAGGAAAAGTTCAAGCATCTCTAGATTTGACTGCTAAAAGTTTCAGGGAACTCAGTTAAGAGACAAAATTCTCAGCATAAGGCAATTACTACATCTTAACGAATTAGGAAGGAAATGGCAACCAAAAGTATTTTTAGCTTTACTAAATTTCCTAAATAATGGGTTTTTCTGTTGTTTGTAAATTTTAAGGAAAAAACCTAAGCATGTCTGGCTAATCTAAACAAAATTGTAGCTACAGATCTCCTAAGCTACAAGTAAGGTGACAGAAGAAAGAAGAGGCATTCTTTTATCAAATGAAGGTGTTTTTTTTTTATGTTTGTACTGATATTCTAAAAGTAGACCCCAATATTTTAATCTTGTCCTCCTGTTCATTCTCGCTCTATATACAACAACAACAACAACAACAAAACTACAGCAAAATAAAGAATCAACAAGAAGGATAAGAGTCATCTCTTAAACAATTAAAATGAAAAGCAAGCAGGAAAGTTAGGCAGTTAAAACAATTGATTCTAACTATAAAAATAACTTGAATTCTGCTGTAGGCTGTTGAAAATTAATTTAAAAATAACAAGAACAAATGAAAAATTATTAAATATCTGTAACTGTAACATAAAAGGAAAGGGTTGGGTTCATAGATGACTTGGACCTATGACAGGCAAGAAACAGTTCAGTTTGGAGCCATCTTCAAAGTTTTCAAGAGGTAAACCTACACGTAAGCAAAGGCCTAGAGCCCCAAGAACTAAAAGACCTCAGGAGCCCAAACCAAACACACTGTTCATGGACATGATTTTAAGTAGTAACCAAGTTTTACTGTTAAATGAGAAAATCTGATCCTTCCCCAGTCACCTAGGTATTACTAGAGAAAAATTAAAAGCCTGTTTCACCCTTACCCCTTTATTAATCTTCTCTCCCAAACCCCAGCTGCTCTAACTCTCCAGCTCTAATAGGATGTCCAAGTGGACACTTGAGAAAACCCCACCAGAAGAATCACCAATTCCACCTCCATTACCTACGGGAGCTCCCACCTCCCACGAAGACATGTTAATGTTTGCTATTAAAAAGAACAGATAAAAGTCTGTCTCATGAAAGCTGATAATAAAGGACCCTATCTAAAACCCAAGTGATGATAATAATTTAGAATCACAGTTTTATTCAGATGTAAGTTTCAAATGAAAATGTCTCCCAGGCTTTATTAAGAAAATATCAAATTAGGAAGTACAGGAGAGAAATGTTAATAACAAGCCTTTTTAGGTATTTGAAGCACATTGAGCCTTTATTTGTACAATAGGACTGTGGGGGAAAGGCAGGTTAATGATCTACACAGAACAGATTAAGAGCACCTGAAGCTGGGGAGAAACTGAGAAGAACTGATCAGAAAGTGAAGAAGCAATTGCCTGGATTGATTTTCTGTATCCCCTCAGTCAGTACTAAATCTGCAGAAAGTCTTAGCACAAAGACGAAAATATGGGGCCTCGCATGCTACTGATTACGGAGAAGCAAGGGGCATAGTTTATGTAGTTATACGTAAGCGATTTGTTCTATGGATTTCTTTGGGGATTTGTCCTGCCTTTAAAGGGTAGCAGCTACTTGAGAAGGAAATGTTTTTACTGCACTAGTTCTGTGCAACACTCAAAATACCATTAAAGGAAATAACACTGGATGAAAGCCTATTACTGCCAGGTACATTCCATGTAGTATATTATTTTGTTCTTCCAGCTCTTAAAGGGAGATGCCCTTAACCATGTTCTACACACCAGGAAACCGGGCTGTGAGTGGGAGTTAGTAACTTACACCCAAGTTTATAGGATTGCAAAGGGGTGGCTGGGATTTTGATTAATTTGTCAGAGGCCCCAAAGCAGGCCCCTCACCACCCAATCCAGTGTACCATGCATGCCTCCTTCTGAAGATTTTAAAGGAAGGGGTTAACTGAACTTGTAAGATATTTGAGAGTAAGTCCTTTAGGAATGGGGAGCTAATTACATGTTTTAAAAAAAAAAAACATTGTTGAGAGGCATACACTTTTAAGGCTCTGAT
>JAQZBX010066663.1:0-16073 GCA_029593785.1 Cabassous unicinctus
GGAGCAAAGACAATTACTGCCAAAAACTTAAAAACACACACACACAAGCATTCTGCAACTAGAGAAATGAAAGAGCAATTTTCTTTCAATATATTGTTTTGGCAATCAAGGAATAAAATAGAAAATGCTATTAAACTAAATAACTCTTCATCAGGAAATGAATGTAATAATTTTATCTTGATAAACATCAAGTTAGGTAAGGAACAGGAAGCTGCATGAAGGGAAAATGTCATTTGTACTTTTTGAGAGGCTTTTCATTGCTGGAATCATATTCCTTATTAATTCCCCATTGTTTATTGAATTCCCTGGAATTTTTTCAACCTCACTCCTGGAGTTCTAATGTGTTGTGTATGGGTATATATAATATAACCAATAATATAGGACTTTAAGCATGAAGCAAATGTTTTACCAGTAATAAAAAAGTAAAGTCAATCTTTCTTATATATGTCTACCTTAATCATTCATTATTACTCATATGCATGTGAACCAGGAACTATGTTCTAAGTTACACTAGTGACTTCTTTGATTTCAGTTTTACAGAATGATTTCAAATTCAAAAAATACAATTGAAATATAATAATAAAAAACATTAACCATATTTTTTCCTAATTGCATGTGATATAGAACTAGAGAAAATCATCAAAGCGTAAGAAATAATGGAGGAACAAATCTCAGGAATTGCAAAAATTAACAGGAATGGCATATCCAGTTGCAGCATTGGAGTACCTTCAACACTGGGGTACTTTCTTTTTTTTAATTTTTTCTAAAGACGTTATTGAGATATAATTTATATACCATACAAACCACCCATATAAAGTGAATAATTAAGTGTTTTTAGTATGTTTACAGAGTTGTAATGCAACCATGAATTTTAGAATATGCAAATTTTTATTTTTTTATTTTGAATTTTATTTATTTATTTTTTAAAGATACTTAGATAACATAAATGTTACACAAAAAATATAGGGATTCCCATATGCCCCACCTCCCACACATCCCACAACCTCCCACATAAACATCCTTCATTAGTGTGGCACATTAATTGCAATTGATAAACACATCTTGGGTCTTTGCCATTAAGTATGGAACATAGTTCACATTGTAGACCACACTCTCTCCCACACAGTTCTGCATGTTATATGCTGATATAAAATGGCCTATATCTGTCATTGCAATGTCACTGAGGACAATTTCCAAGTCCCAAAAAAGCCCCTGCACTACAACTGATTTTCCCTCTCCCTACCCCAGAGCCTCCAGTGGCCACTGTCTCCACATTAATGCTGTATTTTCTTCCATTGCTTGAATCACAATATGTCTATAATAGAACACCAGTAAGTCCACTCTAGTCCATAGCTCTTCCCCCCATCCTGAGAAGTCTGGGATGGTGATGTCCACTCCACCTCCAATTGAAAGGGGGCTTATATCCCATGGGAAGATGGATGGGATTATCCTGCCTGCAGCTTCAAACTCTCTCCATTCCCTTGGAAGTCCGTTGTCCATCATCATCTCCCTGCCAGTTTTCCTGGGTGAGTCCAATTAGCTGTAGAGTAGGAGTTGCTGCTCCACCAAGGTTCCAGACCCAGCTGGCACAGGGACAGCCCAAAGACTCAAAGTCTCTGAACATACACCTACAAACTCCAGCACCAAGTATAGGTTTGAATAGAAGGGACAGATGAGCCATGTGCAGGGAACACATAGTTGAGTCCAACTCTGTCACTCTCTGGAGCACAAACTCCAAAGTAGGGTTCACTAGCAAGGCACCAAACTCCTGAGATATCCACCCTGACATAGGACTTGGGTGTCTCCAGAGCCCTCAGGAGCCCCACTATTTGTGATGATATCCACTTTGGAGTTCTATGAGATCCTACTAAGATGTGCATAAGCATTGCCTCTGGGATGACCTATTGACTCATTTTTAAGTCTCTTAGCCATATAAACTCATTTGTCTTTACCTTTTCCCCCTTTTATTGAAGGTCTTTTTCCATTCACATTGCCAGTTGGCACTTAGTAGCAATCCTTTGGTGCCAGGGAGGCTCATCCCCGGGAGTCATGTCCCACACTGGGAGGAAGGTAATGCATTCATATGCTGAGTTTGGCTTAGAGAGAGTCTACATTTGAGGAACAAGGAAGCTCTCAGAAAGCAACCCTTAGGCACCTACACTGGGCTACTTTCACAATTGCAGAAAAAAATTATTTGAGAGAGGAGGGAGGGAGAGATGTGAGTGTTTTGAAGAAATGTCAGGCTAAAAGTTGTGGTTTCTGAACATCTCTATTTCACTTAATATCTACATTCTGATGATCACCAAATCAATATTTCCAGCCCAAAATTGCTCTTTGAGCTGCAGATGCAAAAATTTAACTAAATAGTAGACTTTTACACTTGGATGTTCCAAAGGGCACAAAAATTCCCGAATAATATCACCCTCCTATGCTCCCTATCCCATGCCAATAGTATCTTCTACTCTGGCCAGAAGCCTGACATCGTTACCTCCAATCTATCATGTCTAAAAGTGAGGTAATCCTGACACCTGCCCCAAACCAAACAAAACAGAACAACTTCCACTTCAAAGCCTACATTTTTTCTTCCAGGAAACAACACCACCATTTATCCAGTGGCTCAAGTAAGAAACTTGATCAAGGATTCCCTCCTTTTCTTACCTCCAACCCCCATTCTTCACGTGTACACACAGACACTCACACACACTCACACACACACCACTAAAACCTCTACAAAATAATTCTCCATCTTATTCCCCTACTCACTATTCTAATACAGACCTTCAACCACCCTCACCTAGATTATAGCAACAGCCCCCTAACATGTCTCCCTGATACCAGTATCCCATACTTCACCATTGACATCAGAAATAGGTTTCCAAGGCAAAATATGTTATATCATTCCCTCCAAAATGAGATTAAAAAGTCCATTCTGGGACTCCCATAATGTGCATATTGGTACACTTGATGATGTCCCAGAAGTGTCTTAGGCTATTTTTGATTTTTATAATTCCTTTTTTCTTTCTGATCCTCAGCCTGATTCATTTCAAATATCTTTTCTTTGAGCTCAGTGATTCTGTCTTCTGCCAGCTCCAATCTGCTCTTGAAACTCTCCTGGTCATTTTTCATTTCAGTTATTGTGGCCTTCAACTTAAGTAGTTCTATTTGGTTTCTCTTTACTAAGACTATAATATTGCTCATTCATTGTCTTCCTGAAATCCTTTAGTTCTTCCTCTGTATTTTCCTTCATCTCCTTGAACATTTTTAAGATCACTTTTTTAAAGTCTTTTTTCAGTCCATCCACAGTATGGTCTTCTTCACTGGTGTTTTCTGATTTTAATCCTCTTCCTTTGGAGGGGCCCCAATTTCCTGTTTCTTGGTCTTGTGATCTTTTGTTGTGCACTGGCATTTTAATATTTTCAAATGTTAACTTTAGGATTTATTCCCTGAGGTGTCATTTTCTTAAGTTTGTAACCAGCTGGTGATATGACAGATATTTTCTTGAGTGTCAGCCCTCCAATCAGGAATGTTTTCCAAAGGTGAATGCAAAGTGAAGGGTCCTCTGTGTCTTTTCTGGGCCTGTGTCTTGTCTTGTGCTTGTGTTCTGTGCTGGTTGCTCTGTAGTTCCCATTTATATGAGTTTGGATGCCTCCTCTATTTCCCAGGACACATGCCTTCTCCCTCTCCTGAGTGTTTAAAATAGGTAATCTTTTTCCCTAGGCCATCTGCCTCAATTATTTCTTACACTGCTTTCCTTGTCTGAGGCTACTTTTGCCTGGAGGGCAAATTCTGGAATGGATGGCAAGTTAGAGAGGAGTTTCCCAAGTCAATCTTTCCCAACCAGAACAAGTCCATGGATCCACAATGCTTATGGTGGGTGGCTCCAGACTGACTTGTAGAGAGGAGGAGGGAAGAGCCGGGAAGGGTGCCAACTGCTTCTTCCTTGGCTTCCCAAAGCTGTGCCTTTTTGACCTGCCCAGCCAATGCAACCTTTCAGTTGTTCCTTGCGGCTCTAAAGAAGCATAGTATCATCATACAACATGCAGAACTGTGTGGGAGAGAGTGTGGTCTACAAGGTGAACTATGGTCCATGCTTAATGGCAAAGCCTCAGTATGTGTTTATCAATTGCAATTAATGTGCCACACTAATGAAAGATGTTTATGTGGGAGGTTGTGGGAGGTGTGGGAAGTGGGCCGTATGGGAATCCCTATATTTTTTGTGTAACACATATGCAATCTAAGTATCTTTTTAAAAAATAAAAAGTTAAAAAAAAGAAGTATCTTTAAGTCTCCTCAGCTACCTTTGTCTGGGTGGGTTGGAACAATGGCCTCCCTCAGAGAGAGGCCCCTAGCAATCCGAAGTTGCTAATCAAAAGCCATGATTAGCAATCAGCTAGCCTATCCCTGACCTTAGGGAAGTGTATTTTTATGTCCCTTTCTGACAACAGAGAGCTAGCCAGGTGTTGGACCCCATGGAGGCCTGCCGCACTTGTAACCACTGCATAGAAAGGGCAATTTACTAGTCTTTACCATAACTTATCAGTCTCTTCAACATGCTTTCCACTGGATGCTGTACAGTATTCTACTAGACCCCAGAGTTTGGAAATAGTTGTTTCAGACAATCACTGCCTATTTAATAGTTGTTCTAGTGGAGGGATTGAATCCTGGAACTTCCTACTCCCCCATCTTCTTTTTTTAAGTTTCATTCTATTTTGGCAAAACAGTCATATCTGTCACTATTTTCCTTTATGATTTCTGGGTTTCTTAAATGTTTTATAAAGGCTTTCCTCACCATAGGTATTTTACAAATATCAACTTATATTTTCTTATAGTCTGATTTCATTTGTTGTAATTAAATATTTCTTCCATTTCCAATGTTTGTAATATAGACGTCTGTGTCACAGATAATAGTTATCACCAAATATATCAACCACTCTCCCTCATTCCTCAGATCCCATATTATTAGGAAGGATCATATGGCTAATGAGCTGTAGGAAAAAACACAAAGAACCAGCTCACAACACTCCAATTCTCTCTTCCCTTGCTATGTCTAAGGAGGTCACATATTTCAGAGTGCAACTATAAAACATTGGTGCCTCTGTCAGCATGGACCCTGAGTGACTGTGGTACAGAGACCCCACTGCTAATCTACAAATGATACATTATTCTAAGTGAGAAATCAATCTTGGTTTTGTAAAGTCACTGGGATTTCAGGGTTGATTTTGTTATTGTGACATAATATAGCCTAGCTGGTGTCAAACTTTAGCATGCATCAGAATCACATGGGGGGTTGTTATGACACATATTGTTGGGTCCTGTATTAGTCAGCCAAAGGGGTGTTGAGGCAAAGTACCAGAAATCTGTTGGCTTTTATAAAGGGTATTTATTTGGGGTAGAAGCTTACAGTTACCAGGCCATTAAGCATAAGTTACTTCCCTCACCAAAGTCTGTTGCCACATGTTGGAGCAAGATGGCTGCTGATGTCTGGCAAGATTTCAGCTTCCCTCTTCCTCTGAAGGCTCTGTGGTCCCAGTTTCTTCCAATATCAGCTGTAGGCTGGGATAAGTCTCATCTCTCTCCTGGGGCTCGTTCATCTCCGGGCTCAGCTGTTCTGCTCTCTCCACACACTCAGCTGTAGACTATCAGGCAAACGGGGCTCATCTCTCTTGCTGGGCTCCAGGATCAAAAAACTCCAACCTCTGCTCTGACGTGTGGTTTTCTCTGTGAGTCCTCGTCCTAGTGAAATGGCCCAATCAAAGCCTTAATCATAATTTAATCAAGTAAAAGTGAAACCTCTGAATCCAATATAATCTAGTATGCCCAGAGGGACAGACCAGTTCACAAACATAATCCAATATCTATTTTCGGAATTCATAAACAATATCAAACTGCTACAGTTCCCATCCCCAGAATCACAGTTTATGATTCTATCAGTCTGGATAGGACCTGATAATTTGTATTTCTAACCAACTCTCAGGTGATTCTGATGCTGCTGGTCCAGGATCACCCCTTAAGAACCCCTGATCTACTTCATGAATATAAAAGCTAATTTTATTTTAAATTTTCCAAATAGCAATTTGCTCCAAAAATATTCCTTCATTTCCATATTGATTTTTAATAACATCCTTATCATTAATTTATGCATTGGGGTGAATTTCTATAATTTCACTGATTTGTTTACAATGATTTGCTTGCCTAGTCAAGCACTAGTAGCACACTTTTAATTATTATAGTTATATATTTTTAAATATGGGAGGATAAGTCTACTGTTATTAATCTTATGCTAAAATACTTAGCCTTTTATTTCAAGCTTTTTCTTCCTGAAAGCTATGTTATAAATAAAATGAAAATCCTACTGATATTTTAGTGAGGTTGCTTTAAATTTAAATATTAATTTTGAAAAAATTATATTTTAAGTCATCCAAGTCAAGAACATGAGGTTTCCCTCTTTCCAAATCTGCTTACATATAGTATATATTATTTCTTGACTGGGCTATCAAAATAATCTCCTGGAAGTCTCTTGCCAATTCCTGTCTTATATGACAACACTCCTAGATCAATCTGCCTAACGCAAGGCCTTGAACATGAAATTCTAGTAGGTAAACACTTTTTACATTTTCCTGTTGCTAAGTAAATAAGACAAAATGCCTAAGCTCATGCTATAGTTTTTAGCTATAGTCTCATAACTAAGGGAAGCATAATACTATTAGAAGTCAATGTGTCTAATAGCAAAGAAGAATTTTAAAACTTCTGAAATTCTGAGCTGGGTAGGAGTGTATGCATATACTAATTCTGAAGTTACTATACCATTTATCAAACAAGATCAATAAGTTTGTTCAGGAAAAAATAATATCCTTCCAAATTACTCAGAATATATATAGACTCAGGACTCTTGGAGAGTTCTCTACACTGTTTAATTATTTCATTCGGCAATTATGAGTAAAGAGGTCTGTATTAGTCGGCCAAAGGGGTGCTGACACAAAATACCAGAAATCTGTTGGCTTTTATAAAGGTTATTTATTTGGGATAGAAGCTTGCAGTTACCAGGCCATAAAGCATAAGTTACTTCCCTCACTAAAGTCTGTTGCCAATGTTGGAGCAAGATGGCTGCTGATGTCTGCAAAGGTTCCTCTCTTCCGGGGGCTCATTTCTCTCCGGGCTCAGCAGCTCTGCTCTCTCCACAAGGCCAGCTGTAGACTATCAGGCGAGCAGCTCATCTCTCTTCCCAGGGCCTCTGCCGTGTGTATTGGAAACTTCTCTCCTTCCTCACATATCTGCTTCTCTGTGTGTTTACTTCCCAGGCTCCAGGATCAAAACTCTCACCTCCCTTCCCTACTGTGTGGTTTCTCTGTGAGTCCCCACCCACCAGAGGGCAGGGACTCAATGTCCTACTGATGTGGATCAATTAAAGCCATAATCATTATTTAATCAAGTAAAATGAAACCTCTGAATCCAATATAATCTAATATGCCCAGGGGAACAAACCAGTTTGCAAACATAATCCAGTAACTATTTTTAGAATCCATAAGCAATATCAAACTGTTACAAGGTCAACTTTTAAATTCAGCCAGTTTGAAATTACTTTAAAATAATTTAGGAGACTGAGAGGTTAGGTAGAAAATGAGTATTTTTTCTTTTTTGTTTAGATTCACTTTTTATTAGGTAAACAGAGGGGGAAACACTAATGCATGTCCTAATTATTTTGAAAAATGTAGCATATGAACAGTAAGAAATTATATCCTAGAGTAGTTTGTTATAAGCTAGTTTGTTGTGAGGACTCCTGTAAAACTTAATGCCCACATTTATGGGGTAATACGAATTGCTGTAACAAAGAAACCCTAAAAGTTCAAATGGCTTAACAAAATAGAAGTTTATTTCTTGTTAATGTAACAATCACATGCAGGTTTCCTGGTTAGCATGTAGTTTTCTTCCATGTGGTGATTAGGGGACATAGATTCCTTTCTAGGGCACTGACATCTTCTGCAACTCACTTACAGATAAAGGAATAAAGTGTAGCAAAGCACATCAGATCTATCATGATAAAGTAACTCCACTCTATCACTTCTACCCATGTTCCAATGGTGAAGACTAATCATGTGGTCACAATTGATGCAAAGGTATGGTGGGGAGATATCATCATTGTCTTGACAGCTATTTTCAGTTGACAATTCCACAAACTGGAAACGGACATGTACAGATATTTTGTGAAAAGTATGCAATTTCTGTCACATTGTCTTTAACCATGTTAACAAGAAGATGAAATGTCTGGGCAGGACATTATGGCTAAGATCTTCCTTTATTTCTCCCCTCAGTATTCATTATCTGAAATTCAAGCATTGACATTTGATCTGCCTGTTTTGTGCACTAATTTTTACCTGTGCATCTTGTTTCCCCAATCAGATTATAAATTCATCAATGACAGATAATACATGGCACAGAAGGCATTAAATGTTACTACATTCCATTGAAAGCATACAGCACTTTCACACAATCTGTAAGAGCTTCTCATACTCCTCCACATCAAAATTAAGCTCTGATAAAGGAGAGAGGATTGTAGAAAATGGCATTGAACTAACAGGCAGAGTTCAATGCTCTCACAAAAACAATGGAGAAAGAGTCAAAAGATGTCCAAGTAACCTGCTTTGGAGGACAGCAGACCAGGACAGTGCTACACAACTCCCAGGAGAGTGAGAGACAGAGAGACAAAGAAGGCAAAACAAGAAACATGAGTTACTAAGCCCCAGAGGCACCAGGAAGGGTTCCCCTCCACCACTCCCAAGATATTAACATGGGGTAAAACACTTGGTTCACTGTAGCCAACTGATAGAGGAACAAACATCTTCCTCCCTGTCAGCTGTTTAAAGGGAAAAGGGAGGGGAGTTGGGGGGCTTTTTTCCAGTGAATTCAGCCATCAGAATCTGCTTTGAATCTCTGCTTTGGAGATTCAACACAGGAACACAGGAAAGCCCAGATTGTAACACCTCCATGAAAAGGTAAAGGTACACAAACAAGTGCCTTCTGCTGGCTGGTCTGGACAAAAACTGTTTTTGGTTCTCTCTGTATCCTACCCCTGGCAGAAAATCTGGGCCACACTAGTAACTCCCTGGCTCAATTTTAATAACATAAGCTGGGCAATTTTAAAAACTTAGTATAAGTTAAACCAAATATCAAAGAAGAGCAGTGAAAAAAAAACAATAGGCAAGAGAGACAAATTGGACACAGAGTATATTCACCAACATATTCCGATGCCTAGACATGAGCAAAAAATTACAGGCAATGTTAAGAAACAGGAAGAGATGGCCCAGCCAAAGGAATTAACAAAATATCCTGAAGAAATACAGGATATAAGGGAATTAATCAGTGATAATCATACAAATCTCCTAAATCAATTCAAATAATTTTTAAAAATAAGACTAAAGAAATAAAGGATATTAAGAAGTCACTGGGTGAGCATAAAGAACATTTTGAAAGCCTGCAAAGAAAATCAATAGAAATTATGGGAATGAAAGACACAATGGATGAGATTAAGAATGCATTAGAGGCACATAAGAGCAGATGTGAATTGTTTGAAGACAGAATTAGTAATTTTGAAGGCTGAACATCTGAACTGGAAAAGACAGGAGAACACAAAGAGAAGAGAATGGAAAAAATGGAACAGAGTCTCAGGGAATTTAATGGCAAAACGAAAAGCACAAATATTCGCATTATCGATGTTTCAGAAGGAGAAGAGAATGGAAAAGGGGCAGAAAGAATATTTGAGGAAATAATTACCAAAAACTTCACAACCCTTATGAAAGAAATAAATATCAATATCCAAGAAGTACAATGCACCCTAAACAGAATAAATCTGAGTAAACCTAGCCTGAGACTCCTACTAATCAGAATGACAAATATCAAAGATAAAGAGAGGATTCTGAAAGCAGCAAGAGAAATGCAAAGCATCACGTACAAGGTAATCTTGATATGATTAAGTGCCAAACCCTCATCAGAAATCATGGAGGTGAGAAGGAAATGGTATGATTCTGTATCTGGCGAAGTTATCTTTAAAAAATGAGGGTGAGTTCAAAGTCTTCACAGACAAACAAAAAAGTACAGAATATGTTACCAAAAGACAAGAATTAAAAGATATACTAAAGGGGGTGCTGCAACCTGAAGGAAATAAACAAGGGCAAGAGAATTAGAGAAGAGCTTAGAAATGAAGATTGCTAGGAAAGGTAAACTAAAGGGTAAGAAGACAGAAAATAGAACAGTATGACAACAGAAAGCTAAAAGGCAAATGAATGAAGTAAGTAATGCCTTTACAGAAATAACATTGAATGTTAATGGATTGAACTCCCCAATCAAAAGACAGAGACTGATAGCATGGACAAAAAATATGAGCTGTCTATATGTTTTCTCTTTTTTTAATGATAGTATGGAATTGTTTATTGACATATAAAGTTACCCATAATATAATGTTAAATTTTAAAAATCAAATTCTAAAATAGTAGATATAGTATGATCCCATTTGTAGAAAAAGCATAGCTACACACAGATATATGAATCAACATGTTAATAGTGGTAGATTATGATGATATTTTATTTTCTTTATAACTCTATATTATCTGATTTTAAAAACCAGCATTTATTTGATTTATCATTTCTTATTTTGAAATTAATCAAGTAGACATTAGAACTACCTTTTCTTCTGTCACAAAACTCATTTGAACAACTAAATTTGGCATACATATTCAATCAGACAAGTATTAGAAAGAACCTGGATTTCTAATTGCAAATCCAAGTGTTGAATAATCATTTCGTATCTATTTCTTATTAAAGTGAGCCTCTAATAAACTGATCATTATGATACCTTAATTTCTGTAACACACTTATTATTTTTCTGCCCATAAATACCCATTAATCTCTTCCCCTTTCTCTTACTCATTTTCCTATTCAGAATATGGAGAATGAAATAGACATCAATTTCTTATCCCATCCTGATTTTTAGGTGAAGGCTAAGAAAGTTCAAAAAGAGTGGACTTCTGGATGTAAGAAAATGCCAGAGCCTTCTACATTTAATATGTCCTTACATGAAGCAAGTTTGCAAACATGAAGTTTCTTCCCAACAAAACAAATTTCAAAAAATGTATCCATTATAAAAAATCACATTTAATGGTCTTTAATTAGACATTTTTAAGATCACCTTTTAATTTTTCTTATTAAGAAATATTAATTTTTATAAATAAGACATTTACAGATAATAATCTCTATAGAACAGGAATATTCTTCTGGATGCCTTAAAAAGTATAATTGCACTTATTTTATACAACAATTTGCATTATTGTGGATAAAGAGAAAATATTTTTGTATATAAATTCCTTTTCCAAACTGAGTAGTTGAAAGAAAGTTTCATTAAGAGTCAGTTAAAAAAAAAAAAAAGAAACAGCAAATACTGTATATAGCTACTTGTCTTTTTGTAACATTAAGTTTGTTTTTCTTGCCAGTTTCAATCCATTCACTCAAAGATCTCAGCACCATATTAAGAGTCATGCAGTCCCAGGAAACTATTACATCATTACTCATTTTCAGTAAAAAGTCTAACAGAATAGTGAGAATCATTGTGCCTTAAACCTTAATCAGATAATACAGATCATTTGTAATATGGATTGTAATGAAGAACACAGACTGGCTTTACATATCCTTTGGAAGCCCAAAAAAATCAGGAAGTGTTATCAATCTTCATTTCAGATCTAGTAACATAAAAGCGGGGTTTTCTAAGTAGGATTTCCATAAATTTGAGAAGCGTGACATTGTAGCACCATGATTAATTCTGTGATCAGCTGACCAGCTCACATTCATTATCTGTGCCTTATATATTCCTCCCTTCTGGTTAAATCAGGGAAATACTTTAATTAATTCAAGAATTCCAATTGCTACTTCAGGTGGCAATATTTCTGGTTTGGCATAAGGACCACCAATTTATCCAATGTTGGAAAGAGTAAATGTTACTCCTGTAAGATCGGTGGTTCTGATCTAACCTGCAGAGCCGAATTTCTGGAGACGGCAATTCACTAGCAATCTCAAATACAGAGCAGAACTGAACGTTTTTTACATTAGGAACAATCAACCCTTGCTCAGTATCCATTGCTACCCTATTATGAGAAGCCTTATATGTTATGTTCTGACAGTTTTCATCCACAGAAACATTAAGAATGAGGAACTCTAGTAATCCCAAGGAAGCAGCCTTTAAGAAGAAAGGCAAAAAGGAGAGTTTAATTCCATAAGCAAAAGCAATGGGCTTTAATTCCTCTCATAGCTTAACCAGTTCAATAATACCGTCCTCATCACAATAGCCAAAGTGAGTAATTTTTAGGGCTGCAGACATTTTGACCATTGCTTTGTGAAAGCCTTTAACGGGTTCTGTTCTGTCTTTGCCTGTGAATACCGAAGGATTTGAAATTGGTATAGAATAGTTCAGTTTTTTGGTGTTGCTGGAGATGGCATAATTTCAGTTTTTGGCGAAGGAGGTAATATAGCTCCTGTCTGCTTTGCCAAATAGTTGAGAATATCTTCTTTAAGTATTCTCTTATCTTTTCCTGAGTCAACAACTTCACTCAGCTTAATATTGTTTTCCATCACAAGGTGGTGAACTGTAGGAGTTGCCAGTGTTTTTTGGCCCTTTATCTCTTGGTGTGTGTGTTCATCATGGGACAGGGCAGGTGTTTCAACAACATCTTCTTCTGAATCTTTTAAAGCTTCCATTTCTATGTCTACTGATGGCTTCCCCACATAGGCAATCTCATCTATATTATAAAAGAGTTTTTAATGACTCCATCATAACGACTAGTGATGGTTACAGAAGCTTTATCACTTTGAACTTCACAGATACTATCAAACTGAGACACTGTGCCTCCTTCCTTTATATACCATTCTTTAATGGTTACTTCTTTAATCACTTCTCCAATGTCTGAGTTTGAATTGAACAAACTATCCATGTAGAGCAGCAGTTGTTTTCAGGAATTGATGTGGATCGCTCTACTTGAATGAAAGATAACCAAAGAAACACACAAATGTTGGCTTCAAAACATGAACATTACAACATGTTTGAAAATAGCAAACACAAATCAGCTGCCCAGAATTCCGGCTCCAGGTCCTCAACACTCGCACTGCAGCCATCTTACCCTGTCTATATATTTTCTACAATAGACTCAACTGAGAGGTAAAGACACAACCAGATTAAAAGTGAAAGGTTGGAAAAAAGTATTCCATGCAAATTGTAGCAAAAAAAGAGCTGGAGTAACGATATTAATATCAAACAAAAAAGACTTCAAATGCAAAACTCTTATAAGGAATGAAGAAAGTCATTATATATTAAAAAGGGGCAAATCACCAAGAACAAATAACTATACTAAATATTTATGCACCTAATCTGAATGTCCCAAGATACATGAGGCACACATTGGCAACATTGAAGGGAGAAATAGATGTCTCTACAATAAAAGTTGGAGACTTCAATACTCCACTCTCAGTATTGTATAGAACATCTGGACAGAGGATAAATCAAGAAAAAGAGAACTTGAATAATATGATAAATGAACTAGACCTAACAGACTTCTAGAGAACATTGCACCCTAAAACATCAGGATAAACTTTTGTTTCAAGTATTCATGGATCCTTCTCCAAGATAGACCATATGTTGGTTCACAAGACAAGTCTCAATAAATTTAAAAAGATTGAAGTTATACAAAACACTTTTTCTGATCATAATGAAATGAAGCTGGAAATAAATAATGGATGGAAAAAGTGAAAATCCATAACTATATGGAGATTTAAAAACACAGTCTAAAATATTCAGTGGGTCAGAGAAGAAATTGCAAGAGAATTCAGGAAATATCTTGAGATGAATGAAAATGAGAACACAACCTATCAAAACCTATGAGACACTGTAAAGGCAGTGCTGAGAGGGAAATTTATAGCCCTCAATGCTTACATTAAAAAAAGAAAGAAAGAACAAACATTGAAGATCTAATTGCACACCTTGTGGAACTAGAAAAAGAACAGCAAATTAATTGCATCCAAGCTGAAGAAAAGAAATAGTAAAGATCATTGCAGAAAAAAATGAAATCGAGAACAAAAAAGCAATAGAGAGAATCAACAAAAAACAAAAGCTGGTTCTTTGAGAAGATCAACAAAATCAACAAACACTTAGCTAGACTGACAAAGAAAAAAGAAAGAAGACACAAATAAATAAAATCAGAAATGGGGGGTGGGGGGAACATTACCACCAACCTCGTAGAAATAAGAGAGATCATGAGAGGATACTATGAACAACTGTATGCCAAAAAACTAGAAAATGTAGATGAGATGGACAAATTCCGGGAAACACATGAACCACCTACACTTACTTTAGAAGAAATAGAAGACCTCAACAAACCAATCACAACTGAAGAAATCGAAACAGTCATCAAAACCTCCCAAAGATGAAAAGCCCGGGACCATATAGCTTCAGAGGTGAATTCTACCAATATTCAAAGATGAACTAGTACCACCTATCTTTTTGAAGCTCTTCCAAAAAATTGACCAGGAAAGAATGCTACTAAACTTATTCTATAAAGCCAACATCTCCCTAATACCAAAACCAGATAAAAATACTACAAAAAAAGAGAAAATTACAGTCCAATTAGCTCTAATGAATATAGATGCAAAATTCCTCAACAAAATACTTGCAAACTGAATCCAAAATCACATGAAAAGAATTACACACCATGATCAAGTGTTTTATCCCAGGTATGCAAGAGTGGTTCAACACAAGAAAATCAATTTGTGTAATAAACCGCATTGATAAATTGAAGAAGAAAAGTCATATGATCCTCTTGATTGATGCAGAAAAAGGCATTTGACAAACTATAGCACTGTTTTTTTATAAAAACACTCTAAAAGATAGGAATAGAAGGAAGCTTTCTTAATCTGGTAAAGCACATATATGAAAAACCTACAGCTAGCATAGTACTCAGTGGTGAAAGACTGAAAGCCTGCCCACTGAGATCACAAAAAAGACAAGGATGACCACTGTCACATTTGTTATTCAATATTGTTCTAGAGGGTCTAGCTAGAGCAACTAGGCCAGATGAAGAAATAAAAGGCACCCAAATATGAAAGGAAGAAGTAAAACTTTCACTGTTTGCTGATGAGATGATCCTATATCTAGAATCTCCTGAAAAATCCAAAACAAAGCATCTAGAACTAATAGATGAATTCAGCAAAGTGGTAGGATAAAAGATTTACATTCAAAAATCAATAGCATTTCTATACACTACTTATGTGCAATCTGAGGAGGAGATGAGAAAAAAATTCCTTTTTTCATAGCAACTAAAACAATCAAATATTTAGTAATAAACTTAACCAAGGACATAAATGACCTGTATTGAGAAAACTGCAAAACATTGCTAAAAGAAACTGAAGACTTGAATAAGTGAAAGAAAATTCTGTCATCATGGATTAGAAGACTAAATATCATTAAGATGTCACTGGTACACAGACTGATTTACAGATTCAACAAAATCCCAATAAACATCCCGACAGCCTTTTTTGCAGGAATGGAAAAACCAATTATCATTTTTATTTGGAAGGATAAGGGGTCCCAAATAGCCAAAAAGATCATACAAAGGAAGAACGAAGTTGGTGGTCTCTCACTTCGGTAGTTTAAAGTATATTACTTAGCTACAGTGGTAAAAACAACATGGAACTAGCATAAAGACAGACGCATTGACCAACAGAACCAAACTGAAAACTCAGAAATAGACCCTCACATCTACAGTCAAGTGATTTTTAACAAGGATGTTAAATCCTCCCAGCTGGGCCAGAACAGTCTATTAAAAAAAAATGGTGCTGGGAGAACTGGATATCCATATCTAAATGAAAGACTAACGCTGTCTCACATGTTATACAAAAATTAACTAAAAAAGGATCAAGGACCTAAGTATAAAAACAATAACCATAAAACTCCTAGAAGAAAATGTAGGAAAACATCTTCAAGATCTTGTGGTAGGCGGCACTTTCTTAAACCTTACACTCAAAGCATGAGAAACAAAAGAAAA
>JAQZBX010066664.1:0-16075 GCA_029593785.1 Cabassous unicinctus
ACAATCAATGGCATTTGGTATAATCACATAGTTGTGCAGTCATCACTCTATTCATTTTAAAAGAATTTTCTTTATCCTAGTAACAATAATAACACTAAAATACAAAAACCAAAGAAACAAAAGTCATCACCTCACAATCCCTCTAGTCTTCCCCTGCCGTACATAGCTGCTATTTTAGTTCCTTCTCTCTAGTTTATTTGTATTTATATTTTGTAAAAGCAGTCTTATATATGCAATATCACCCATGTTAGTATTTTATGAGGTTACATTGTGATACAGTCCATGTTACATTTTTTAGATTTCTTTCTAGTAATATATACCTTCTTACTCTTTCCCTTTCAACAAGTGTCATAGCCATATAATAGCTCTGCTAGTCACAAATACCGTGATGTTCTCTCACCATTTCCGCTCATTTCCAAAGACTTACAAACTTTTAAACCAATTCTGCACAGATTAACCATCAGCTTTCCGTTCTCTAACCTCCTATTTTATGGTGTCCTATATTTTAATTATTAATTCCATGAGTTTACACAATATACTTATTTCATAACAGTGCAACCATGAAGTATTTCCACTTTTGCATTGGGCTTGCGTCACTCAACATAAGGTTATCGAGGTTGATTCATGTTGCCATATGCTTCAAACTTCTTTCCTTAACACTACATAATATTCCATTGTGTGTATGCACAACAGGTTATTTATACGTTTATCAGCTGATGGACACCTGGGTTGTTTCAACCTTTTGGCAGTCGTGAATTACACCACTATGAACATCGATGTCTATTCGTGTCATTGCTTTCAGTTCTTCTGGGTATATAACTAGAAATGGTATTTCTGGGTCACATGGCAAGTCCAAATCAACTTCCTGGGCACTGTGAACAGTCCTCCAGAGTGTCTGTAACACTACATTCCCACCAACAGTGAATAAGTGTTCCTATCTCTCCACATCCTCTCCAACATTTACAGTTTTCCAACTTTTTAATATAGGCCAGTCAAATAGGTGTAAAATTGTATCTCATTGTTGTTTTGACTTGCATTTTCCTAATCACTAGTAATGTTGAGCATTTTTCATGTGTTTCTTTGCCATTTGTATTTTTTCTTTGGACAACTGTCTTTTCAAGTCTTTTGCCCATTTTTTAATTGGGTTGTTGGTCTTTTTATTGTTGAGTTGTATGATCTCTTTATATATCATAGACATTAAACAGTTATTGGATATGTGATTGCCAGATATCTTTGCCCAATGATTTGGCTGCCTTTTCACCCTTTTGACAAAGTCATTTGAAGGGCAAAAGTGTTTAATTTTGAGGATATGTCATTTATTTTTTCAGTTATTGCTTGTGCTTTGGGTGTAAAGTTTAAGAAAATATTTCCTACCACAATATCTTGAAGCTGTGTTCCCACATTTTCTTCTAGGTGTTTTATGGTTGTTGCTTTTATATTTACATCCGTGATGCATTTTAAGTTAATTTTTATATGAAGTGTGAAGTAAGGGTCATCTTTCTTTCTTTTGGATAGGCTATCCAGTTCTCCCAGCACCATTTGTTGAATAGAATATTGCGGCTCAGCTGGGTAGGTTTAACAGTCTTATGAAATATCACTTGATTGTGGATGTGGGGGGTATTACTCAGTTCAATTCAGTTCTGTTAGTCAATCTTTCTGGCTTTATGACAGTACCATGCTGATTTTACCACTGGAGCTAAGAAATATTCATTAAATGCAGGAAGTGAGAGTCCTCCAATTTTGTTCTTCTTTTTAAAGATATTTTTGGCAATTTGGCACCCAATACCATTCAAAACTAATTTGATAATTGGTTCTTCCATTTCTGCAAAAAAGGCTGTTGCTTTTTTAATGGGATTAGGTTGAATCTGTAAATAAGTTTTGTAGAATTATAATCTTAACCATATTTAGTCTTCTATCTATTAACATGGAATATGCTTCCATTTATTTTAGTCTTCTTCAATTTCTTTTAGCAATGTTTTGTACTTTTATGAACAAAAGTTTTTATGTACTTGTTTAAGTTTATTCCTATATATTTACATTTTTAATTACTATAGTAAATGGATTTTATTTTTCTGATTTCCACATGTGATTGCACATCAATAGTATATAGAAATGCTCTTGATTTTTATTAATCTTGTATCCTGCCACTTCGACATACTCATCTGTTCATTATAGTAGCTATGTTGTAGATTTTTCATGATTTTCTGGATATAGGATCCTATCATCAAGGAATAGTGCAAGTTTTACTTCTTCCTTTCCTATTTGGGTGCTTTTTATTTCTTTACCTTGCCTAATTGCCCTAGCAAGAACTTCTAGCACAATATTGAATAACAGTGCTGACAGTGGGCATCCTTATCTTTTCCTGATCTCAGTGGGAAAGCTTTCAGTCTTTCACTGTTGAGTAAATTGCTAACTGTAGGATTTTCATATATGCACCTTGCTATACTGAGAAAGCTTCATTCTATTCTTATCTTTTGGAGTGTTTTCACCAAAAAGGATACTGTATTTTGCAAATACCTTTTCTGCATCAATTGAAAGGATCATATGATTTCTCCTCTTCAATTTATCAATGTGGTTTATTGCACTCATTGATTTTCTTATGTTAAAATACCCATGCATACCTGAGATAAAAACCCACTTGATTATGGTATATAATTCTTTTAATATTGTTTTTGAATTCAGTTCACAAGTATTTTGTTGAGGATTTTTGCATGAATTAGAGATATTTGTCTATAATTTTCTTTTTTCTTAATATTTTTTAATCTGATTTTTGTATTTTGGTGACATTGTATTCATAGAATAAGTCTGCTGGCATTCTTTCCTGTTCATTTTTTTGGAAGAGCTTTAGCAAGATTGGTGTTAGATCATCTTTAAATGATTGGTAGAATTCACTTGTGAAGTTATGTCCCTGGGCTTTTAATCTGTGGGAAATTTTTGATGCCTATTTCAATCTGTTCATTTGTGATTGGTTTGTTTAGTCCTCCGAGTTCTTCTAGGGTCATTGTAGGTGGTTTGTGTGTTTCTAGGAATTTGTCCTTCTTTTTTTACAGTATCTAGTGTCCTGGAATACAGTTGCTCATAGTATTTTCGTATGATCTTTATTATTTCTGTGGAGTCAGTTTTAATAACCTCCCTCTCATTTCTGATTTATTTGCATTTTCTCTCTTTTTTCTTTGTCAGTCTAGTTAAAGGTCTGTTGATTTTGTTGATTTTCTCTCTTTCTTGATTTCATTTATTTCTGTCCTAATCTTTACTATTTTTATCCTTTGACTCGGTATGGGAGTAGTTTGCTGTTCTTTTTCAAGTTCCTTCAGACGTGAAGTTAGATCTTCAATTTAAGCTTTTTCTTCTTTTAAATGTAAGCATTGAGGGCCACAAATTTCCCTCTCAGCACTACATTTACTGTGCCCCACAGGTTTTTACATGTTGCATTCTCATTTTCATTCATCTCTAGATATTTTCTGAATTTTCTTTCAATTTCTTCTTTGAACCACTGATTATTTAAGAGTGTGTTCTTTAATCTCCATATATATATATACATATATATATGAATTTTGCCTTTTCTGTCTATTACTGATTTCAAGTTTCATTTCATTATGACCAAAGAAAATGTTTTCCAAAATTCCTATCTTTTTAATTTATCAAGTCTTGTCTTGTAACTCAACATATATCTATCCTGGAGAAGGATCCATAAGTACTTAAGAATGTATATCTTAATGTTTTGTGGTGCAATGGTCTATAGATATCTGTTAGGTCAAGTTTAGTTATCATAATATTCAAGCTCTCTATTTCTCTATTTATCCTCTCTTCATATATTCTATACAATACTGAGTGTGGTGTATTGAAGTCTCCCTCTATTATTGTAAAGACATCTATTTCTCCCATCATTTTGTCAATGTGTTCCACATGTATCTTGAGACACCCAGTTTAGGTGCATAAATATTTATTGTAGTTATTTCTCCTTGATGAATTGCCTCTTTTATAAATATATAATGACCATCTCCATCCCTAATACCAGTTTTGCATTTAAAATCTGTTTTGTCCTATAATAATATCACTACTTCAGCTCTGTTTTTGTTTCTTTTCGCACAGTATATCTTTTTCTAACCTTTCACTTTTAATTTGGTTGTGTCCTTACATCTGAGGTGAATCTCCTGTAAACAACATATAGATGGCATTTATAAACATTTTTTTAATCCATTCTATCAGTCTGTCTTTTGATTAGGAAGTTCAAGCCATTAACATTCAGTTTTATTACTGTAAAGTCATTATTTACTTCATCCATTTCATCCTGCAGTTTTCTGTTGCCATTTCTTACTATTGTCTGCCTTTTTCCCTTTAATTTACCCTTCCTAATAATCTTCATTTTTTCAATCTTCTCCAATACTTTCATCCTTGTTTTTTCTTTTCAGGCTGTAGCACTCCCTTTAGTACCTCTTGTAGATATGGTCTCTTGGTAACATATTCTATCCGTTTTTGTTTGTCTGTGAAGACTTTGAACTTACCCTCATATTTGAAGAATAATATTTCCAGATTTGAAATTCTGGGTTGGCAGTTTTTCTCTTTCAGCACCTTAAATACATCATACCACATTCTTCTCATCTCCGGTTGATGATGAGAGGTCAGCACTTAATATTACTGAGTTTCCTTTTAATGTAATACTTTGTTTTTATCTTGCTGCATTCAGAATCCTCTCATTATTGCCTATGTTTGTCATTCTGAATAGTAGGTGTCTCAGGGTAGGTGTATTTGATTTTTTCTGTATGAGTTGCATTGTCATTTTTGTATATTGATATTTTTATCTTTCATAAGGGTTGCCAAGTTTTTGGTCATTATTTCCTCATATATTCTTTATGCCCCTTTTCCATTCTTTTCTCATTCTGTGAAACTGATAGTGAGTATGTTTGTGCTCATTACATTGCCATTTAATTCCCTGAAATCCTCTTCATTTTTTCTCACTTTCTTCTCTTTTTGTTCTCCCATTTTTTCCAGTTCAGATATTCCATCTTCAAAATCAGTTACTGTCTTTGAGCAATACAACTCTGGTCTTTTGTGCCTCTAATCTCATTCATTGTGTTTTTTCAGTCCATAAACTGTTACTTTTCTTTGCACTTTCTCAAGTTGTGCATTGTGCTCATGCAAGGTCTTCTTAATATCCTTTGTCTTTTTAGGCAAATTTTCATTCAATTTTTTAATCTGGTTTAGGAGAGATGTGTAATTATCAATGCTTAACTATCTTAAATCCTGTATATCTTCAAGATATTTCATTTGTTCCTTTGACTTGACAATGTCTTCCTGTTTCCTAGTATGGCTTCTAATCTTTTGCTGATTTCTAGATATCTCTGGTGGCCAGTTTATCTCTCTTGCCTATTGTTATTATTTTTCACAGATCTTCTTTGATATTTGGTTCAACTCATTCTAAGTCTTTAAAATTGCCCAACTTAAGTTTTCAAAATTATGTAAGGACTCACTAATGGGGTACAGATTTTCTCTCAAGAGTTCAGATTAAGAGAGCCCTAAAAGAGGTTTATCTCCATGGAATTTCCAGACCAACCAGCAGATGGTTATCATTGGCCTGTCTTTCCACATTGGTGTTTCTTTCAATCTCTGCTTTCCTGTGTTTTGGTCTGGCCAGAGCTCAGATTCAAAGTGTTCTCTGCTGTCTGAATTAATTAAAGAATAGCCCCCTGACTCTCCCTCTCTTATCCATTGTAATAGCTGACAGGGAGGAAGACTTTGATTCCTCTCTCACCCTCTTGCAATAAGCCAGGAATTTTATTCCAGGCTAATATCTTGGTGTGGGGAAGGGGAGCCTTTCCTAGCTGCTGTGGGTGTTTGGAAACTCATGTTTGTTGTTTTGGGTTCTTTGTCTCTCTGTCCCTCACCCTCCCTGGAGTTCTGTAGCACTGTCCTATTCTCCTGACACACAAAGGAGGTCTCTCAAACAGATTTTGGCCCTTTCTCTGTTGTTTTTGTAAGACTTGAACCCTGACTCCCTATTTTGACACCATCTTCCTGTAACTCATTTACACAATGTTTTTCTAATATCCTTTTTCCCTTCCTTCATTTTGTTGATTTACAGATATTTTTTGGACATCCTTCATTAGTTGTTCCACATTGTAAGTCTCCTCTTCCTTTTTCATTTGTCATGACTGGACAAATCATGACATGACTGGGCCATGACTTCCTGTTTCTTAATATGTCTTGTAATTTTTGCTGATATCTAGGCATCTGTTTATCTTGATTGTCTTATTCAGTTGCTTAATCTATCTATCTATTCTAGGGATTTATTTTCATTGGGTTTTGTGTTAGAAATCCTCTTTATCACTTGGGTCCACTCATTCTATGTCCTTCCCACAGTTTCAAAAGAAGATTGTAGCCTGCCATTCCCTAGTCCACCATTTTGTGTCTCCCTCAAATTCTTCTTTGTGATCACACAGTCTTAAAATCCTTTGCTATTTATCAATGTTTCCATTCATATTCTTAATTGATTTTGGATATTTGTTTGAACATTATTGATTAATTGTTACAAATGCTGGGTCTCCTCTGAAGTTGAATTTTTTCCTATTACTGGGTCATATCATTCTTTTTTGTGTGTTAAAAATCAATTTTATTGATACATATTAAAAAGCATACAATTTATCGAAAGTGTACAATCAATGGTATTTGGTATAATCACATAGTTGTGTGTTCATCACTTCAATCATTATTAAAGTATTTTCTCTATTTCAATAACTATAATAAACAAAAAACAGACATACAAACAAACATGAAAATTCCTCATCTCTCAAACTCTTTGTTTCCCCTGCTGTACATAGCTACTACTTCTGGTTATTCTTGCACAATTAATTTTTTTATTAGGCAGTCTTGTGTGACTATACCTTGTTTGTTTGTTTTTTTGTTTTAGTATAGACTTTAATTTTTGTTGGTCTCTAAGCATTTGAACATCTGGGTGACTTTACTCTGAAGATCAATTTCTCTCTCTTGCCTACTGTTTTATTGTTGATTGATTTTGTGATAAGCTTTTCTTTGACACTTGTTTCAATTTAATCTAGATTTTTAGAATAACCCATGTCTAACTGATCAGACTTTTTCAGTTCTTTTTAATCTGATTCTTACCATGTATATGCAGTACATTTTTTAAGATTTACGTTTTGTGTGATTGTTTCACTTCCAGGAGAAAGTTCCATTTCCTTTTTTTTATTCTACAGGACTCTTGATCTGTTCTATTTAATTTTCTTTTGCTTCTATAGTTTTCCTACACCCCTTTCATAATCTCCATCTGGCATTGCCTGAGGGGTAATCCCCATGAGAAGGGTCACTCTGGAGAGAACCTTCCCCAGTCAGTATTTTCTGGCCAATATTTTGTCAGGGATCCAAGAATGGGGTACATAAAGGCTCCAAAGTGCCCTGGGGAGGGGATCAGAAAGAACATCAAAAACTTCCCCAATGGCTCCCTGAAGCTGAAGATTTCTGGCCTGTCGAAAAGAATCTCCCCTTCAAAAAACTCTTCCTTGTCATATCATGAAGGTATTGTGTATTTAAATCCCCACTGCCTCTGCTTATGTTTGGGGCAGTGTTGAAACAGGCGTCACTAACTTTGTCCAGAGTAGATAGAAACAGTGGTTAATCTCTGAGACCCAGTGATTGGAGTCCCCTAGTCAAAAGCCATGATCAGTGCTTTGTTGTACCTCCTTGTTCTAATAGTTCTGTGTTCAAGGAGCATTATTTGGAGGTCTAATACAGGACCAAGAGACCTAGAAAGGGTGTGGTGAACTCCAAAGCCAATTTGTAATAAATATCATATGGTGTTTAATTTGAGGAGGTTCTATTTATCTAGTTTTATCTTTCATTGTTTGTGCTTTGGGTGTATGGTTTAAGAAACTAATATCAACATAAGATTATTAAGATGTTTCCCTACATTTTCTTCTATTGTTTTTAAGGTTCTAGCTTTTATATTGAGGTCCTTGACCCATTTTGAGTTGATTTTTGTATAATGTGTGAGCTATTGGTCTTCTTTATTTCTTTTAGATACTGATATCCAGTTCTCCCAGCACCATTTGTTGAATAGACTGGTCTGATCCAGCTGGGTGGGTTTGATAACTTTGGCAAAAGTCACTTGACTGTGGATGTGAGGGTCTATTTCTGATTTCTTGATTCAGTTACATTGGTCAAAATTTCTATCTTTATTTTAGTACCATGCTGATTTTACCACTTTAGTGAAGTAATACGGTTTAAATTCAAGTGAGAGTCCTCCAAATTTGTTCTTCTTTTTTGAAACATTTTTGGCTATTCAGTGCCCCTTGCCCTTCCAAATAATTTTGATAATTTAATTTTTCATTCCTGTAAAAGTGGCTGTTTGAAGTGTGTTGGGAATTCTTTAAAACTCTAGGATTCACTACCTAACATATTTAGTCTTCCATTCCATGTACATAGAATGTCCTTACATTGATATAGGTCTTCTTTGGTTTCTTTTTTTAATTTTCTGAGGACAGATCATTTATGTCCTTGGTTAAGTTTATTCCTTAATATTTGATTATTTAATCACCATTTTAATTGGAATTTTTTTCTGACTTCCTCCTCAGATTGCTCTTTAATAGTGTATAGATATGTGACTGATTTTTACACATTAATCTTTTATCTGGCACTTTGCTATACTCATCTATTTATGTGGGCTTTTCAGGAATTTCTAGGAATAGTATAATGAAGGGTTAAGAGTGAAAGGTTTACTTCTTACTTTCCTATTTGGGTGCATTTTATTTCTGTTTCTTGCCTTATTAATTTAGATACAACTTTTAGCAAAATCTTGAATAACAGTGGTGACAATGGGCATCTTTGTATTGTTCCTGATCTCAGCAGAAAAGTTTTCAGTCTTTCACCATTGAGTACAATGTTAGCTGTGGGTATTTCATATATGCACCTTACCATGTGGAGTAAGTTTCATTCTATTCTTTTTTGTAATGTTTTTATCAAATGCATTTTCTGCCTCTGTTTTGCTAAGGAAGGGTCAGAACCCCAGAATACTAACTAATAATGAACTTTATTAAGCTAAATGGATAATAATCATAAGAATTTAAATCAAGCAATCACAGTAGTTGAGTAATAACAATATAACAAAGAGAAATGGGTTAATTAGATAACATGAAAATATATGTACAATCACTTACCAAATTGGGGAAAACTCAGTTTCTGGTCTTTCATGAGGCTGGAAAGTGCCCTTCAACAGCCTGCCAGAGTCCTGATTGGAAACAACACCTGGGTGATGCATCCTCTCTCAGCTTAAAAATAACACCTAGGCAAAGCATCTTCTCCAGAGTGGGACTTCAGCCAGCTCTTTTGGGATTGCCCCTTGTAAGGGATTCTGAATTTCAGAACTCTTGCTAAACTTGCAACTTGTCAGTGGTTAGCACATTTGTAAACAACAAAACCTGTCCCCAGGGGAGTGAGCATCTCCCCCAAAGAACTCTCAGAAGCACCTTATTCTACTTATGAGAAATTTTTGAACATAGCTATCTGTGTGTTTGCAGGCATGGCCATCAAGCATGTCCTTCCACCTATTAGACTCAAGTTAACACTCTTTGGTGCCTGTGGGAAGAAGACACCACAGTCTACTTCCCACAGGCAAGACAGTAAAGGTGTCTTGCCGGCAATCCTTTACTGTTGGTTCACAATTCTTAACCTATTCTTTACATACATTTCTACATCTATATCAGCATCAATTGAGATGATCATGTGATTTTTTTCTTTAATTTATTAATGTGGTGTATGGAAATATATTCAAGACCTTGTGGTTTTGGTGGGTTTTCAAACTTTATACACAAAGCATAAGCAATAAAATAAAACATAGATAAATGGAACCCCTTAAAAATTAAACACTTTTTTCTTCAAATGACTTTGTTAAGGTGAAAAGATAGACTACTCATTGGGAGAAATATTTCAAAAACCCCTTATCCAGTAAGAGTTTGATCTCCATGTTATATAAAGAGGTCATACAACTAATGCAACAATAAAAAGATAAGAAACTCAATTTAAAAACTGGACAAAAGACTTGAACAAAAATTCTATCAAAGATGAAATAGAAATGGCCTCAAAACACATGAAAAAATGCCAAACATCACTAACTATAAGAAATGCAGAGCAAAAACTACAATTTGTTGCATTACAATATGGCCATTATTTAAAGAACAGAAAACTACATGTCCTGGAGTATTTGTGGAGAAATTGGAACACTCATTCACTGTTGGTTCAAATGTAAAATAGTGTATCCCTTATGGAAGACAGTTTGATGGTTCTTCAGGAAATTAAATATAAAACTTCCATGTAATCCAGAAATTGCACTACTAGGAATATATTCAGAAACCTGAAACCAATCACCCAAATAGATATTTACACTTATGTTCATAGTAGCATTATCCACAGTTGCTAAAACATGAAAATAACCCATGTGTCCATCAACTGATGGATGGATAAACAAAATGTTTTATATTCAATGGAATACTATTCACGTATTAGAAGAAATCAAGTTGGGATGCATAACCTTGAGGGTATTATGTTTAACAAAATAAGCCTGACACAGAAAGACAAATATTGCACGCTCTCACTAATATAAGCTTTATATCATGAATAAACTCATGGAGTTAAAGCATAGAGTATAGATTGCTAGAAGATGGAATGTGGGATGAAGGGGTAGCAGATGCTCAACATATGTAGAATGTTTAATGAGAGGCATTTAGAATGTAGGGAGATCATTGGAGTTTATTGCGGCATATTATACTGGGTATAATCAAGCCTGCTGATTTATAAATGTGATAGTGACTCGGGATTCGTCATAGCCTAGGGAGATTAATGTCAACTGAAGGAAATTAACGTAGTGATTTGGGTGGTGGATGATAATTTTAGGTGACAGTACAAATAATGTCCCCCTATTACAAAGTTTAAAGAATATGGAGATAAATGGGAAAAATAAAACTAATGTAACAAGACTATAGTTAAAATTTATATAGTAATATTTTTAGAGCAATGGCAAAGAAGATGCTATATCCATGTTAAAGACCAATCATGGGAGTTATAAGTGGTATGGGATTTTTCCTATTGGATTGATGAAAATGTTCTGAAATGGACTGACTGATGACAGCACAACTTTGCAATGGAACTGAAAGCCACTGAGTAAACACTTTGATGGATTGAAGAAAGCAGTGAACTGTATAGCACAGTGAACCCTGAAGTGAATGATGGAATGTGATTAACAGTACAAATGTGATAATGTGATCTCATGAACTTTAAAAAATATATAATACTAATACATGGGGTTAATAATAGGATGATTTGTGAGAAAAACACACCAAATATAAGCTTTGGATTAAAGGTAAAAGTAATATTATGATGATGTTCTTTCATCATTTGTAACAAATATGTTACAACAATGTAAGTTGTTGGTGGTGGACAATGTATGGGAATCCTGTATGCTATGCATGATTGTTTTGTTAACACACAGCTTCTCAAATAAAAAAATAAAATTTCATATAGTATATATAAATATCCACGGCTTTGTCATCTTTAAGTATGGAGTTTAAATATACATTTCCTGCATGGACCATGATTTCAAGTCCTTAAATTTTTGTAAAACCTGGATCAATAAAACTAAATTCATGAGAGTTAGAGCAGAGACAAATAAATACTGATCCATACAGACATTTTCAAAACATATATATCATGGTCTACTGTTGCATATTGGATGTAGTATAAAATAAGAGCTGAAAAAAATCTTTAAAGACTATAGAAAGGTGTGTGAGAAATTTGGTTAGAAGGGAGGAGGGAAGAAAGTAAGGAATGGGGGAAGAGCTAGAGAGAGGGGAAAGAGAGAAAGAAAGAAGGAATAAGAAAATGTAAAAAATAAAGTAAAATAAATAAAAGAAACAAAAACTTATACAAATTTAATTCATCTTAAAAATTAAATTAAAAACAGAACCTGATAAATTGAATGGTAGACAAAGCAGGAAACACAGTATTAGTAAAGTGAAAGATAAATATGAGGAATTTATGTTACTGTGGTTGCAATTAACACAACTGAATAGTAAACTTTAAAGTGGCTGAGGGAGCAGATGTAGCTCAAATGGTTGAGTTCCTGCTTCCCGTGTATGATATTCTGGGTCTGATGTCCAATACTTACTAAAAAAAAAAAAATTAAATGAAAAAACAACTCTCATTGGGGAGCAGATGTAAATCAGTGGTTGAGCATCTGCTTCCCATGTATGAGATCATGGGTTCAATCCCAGGTACCTCCTAAAGAAAAGAAAAAAGGAAAAGAAAAAATGTGGCTAAAATGGGTAGCTTTATGTTGTATATATTTTCAGTATAAAAGTTAAAGAAACACATAGAACTGTAGAACACAAAGTGTGAACTACGGACAATAGTTACTTATATAATTATAATATTGTTTCATCAATTGTAACAAAGGTACAACACTAAGGAAAAATGTTAATAATAGGGAAATCTGCAAGTTTGGGAGATTTACATGGGAGCCCTATACTTTCTGTTTGACCTTTTTGTAAACTTAAAATTGCTATAATGAAAAAATGAAACAATACAAAAAACAAACCCAACAAAGGATACATTTGAAACAGCTAAAAATAACTACATATTCAATAATATAAGACATAGAACCTCTATCAATTAGGAATTGACCCTGAAGAAGTACTGCCTATAATATAATAATACATTTTCAGAATATATTTTATTGCATATTTTTGTTTATTAACAATATTTTTTAAAATATCTTAATCCTAATATATAGAGTATTAGTTGAGTAAACTATGGCATGTTTACACAATGGTGTAATAGTCACCTGTAAGAAATAATAAATACATATTCTCTCATTAATTTTAACAAAATATCACACTAATCTAAATATTTTAAAAACAGAATTTATGGGACCTCTGTATTTTCTGTATTATTTTTCTGTAAACATAATTTCTTTAATAAGAAATATAAAATAAATGATTAATACAATCTCTATGAATTTATATATAATGATTTCCAACATTTAATGGAAATGGTAAGTGTAAAAGTCAATTACATGAAGTATAATGCAGAATGTGATGTAATAAGACAGTATACAAAAATCTGCTTCTTTTAGCAAAATGAATCATTGAAAAGATATACCAGTAAACCTTGAATCTGGTTTCATACAAGGTTTTGAGCAAAGGGAGAGAGGATAGAGAGTGAGTGGCACTTCACTAAGTATAGATTTTTTGGGGAGAAGGGGGTATATATTTTATCTTTGGGAGATTTATTTTCTACATATTCAAAAATGAAAATTTAAACAAGAAAAGTCATTTTAAAACATCCTTAAAATTGAATGCAGCCTGAAACAAATAACATAACTATATTTCATATACAGACTTAACCATGTTGAAAAGAAAAATAAAGCATTCTGACCAAATTTTGAGAAGAGTAATTTAAATATTCCTTCTCATTCTAGGGGTAAGAAAAGAACCAGAAATAAATCTTCAAGATCTGTTCTGTATGGTGGTATGGTTAAACACAGAGTGTTATGTGTGTTTAAGGGTCGTGTAAATGAGTAAATTTTTCATATTGTTTAGATTCAATTTCCAGTGTGGAATAATGGAAAAAAGAAAAGCATGCAAGAATGTAGAAATAATCAGTATGAACTTGTAAAATAAATATTCCTAATAAGATCTAGAATCAATGAAATGCCTAGAGCAATGAGCAAATCAAAGGCCCATATTTTATTTTCTAAATATTAATTATGCTGTCTTCTTGTATACTCACAAGTGTTGATCCCCCAGAATCATTTTGCAGTGCTACTCCAACTTGCCACAAAACTTTAAAGAAGAGGAATGGCTTATTTCCATTGAAGAAAATAGAGAACCATTTGATAAATAAGCACCTCAATGTGATCCTTATGTATTAAGCTCCCCAAGAATACTAACCTCAATCTAATAAAAAAATTCTAACTGAGGAAAAATTCTCTCCAATAACTATCCCATGTTCTTTACAAATATCACTGCCATAAAAGGAAAAGAAAGGCTTAAGAACTGGTTGTAGTAGACTAAAGAAACACACCAACTAAACACAACACCTAATCCTAAATGGCACACTGAACTGGAAGTAGAGAATACTCTAAAGGGTGAAAATTAACAAAAGGGAATATGGATACAAAAAATGATGAAAAATTTTTATCAATATTTAATATCTTGATTGTGATGTCTGAACTGTGACAAAATATGTAAAAAAAATATGTAATCAAGGTAAAGTTTATTTGAGAGTTCTTTTTCATATCTTTGTAACATTTATGAAAGTTTGAATTTACATCAGAATTTTAAAAAGTATAGTATATTATTGTTACACAAAAATATAAAAAATGAAACATGTCCATTATTCAATGATTACAAATTATCTCTTGTCATTTAATATCAAGTCAATATGCTCATAATTTAATGTGAGTCCCTGCTTTCTACAGAATAAGTGTGTTCCTGCTCAGAGTAGTGGATAATGCTTTCTTCCAATCTTTCAGACCCACTTGGAAAATACAATAACATATATGAATACATTCAACTAGATTGGCTGAAATGATGAAAATGTAGCATCTTAAGTCAAATATATGGAGTCGGGGGCAAGATGGCATTGGTTTAAGTGGGCACTCACCATCACTCTCATAAAAGATGGTTTATTAGAGACAAGATCCAGACTGAGTGGGCTGTTCTGGGAGCCCACAGAGCAGTAGCCTTTGGGGCATCAATCTGAATGGAGCTGGACAGGGAGATAGATTGCTCAAGATAAAACCATGAGATATTAGGCCCATGGAAATCATGGACAGCTAAGCACCACCCTCAGGACAATGAGCCAGGGGGAGCCCTGACTCCAGCCAGACACGCAGTGAAAGAGAGCATTCTCTGAGAGTGGGAGGGTTCTGGCAAGGGGTGGGGAGGGGTTTCCTTTCTGTGGGTTTGGTGCTTGGACAACCTTAGATTTGGGGGAGCATGACATCCGGCTTGAAGTGGCACCAGGATGAGGGGAGAGGTGAATCTGCTGAGGAAGTCTGATTTACCTAACCACCCTGGAATGCAGAGGCTTGGGCTGAGAGAGAGCAGAATCAGCCAATTTAATTGTTCTGCACTGAGGACTATCAGAATTTCAATTCCCCTAAGAGAGTCAGGCAGAAAGAAATGCTTAACAAGTTTCCAAAGCCTGCTTAGTGTCCCCTGGGAGGAAGGGGTGGTCTAGAAGAGGCTTGAAAATCACTTCAGTGCTGTGTACTCAGTAATCAGGGTCCTATTTGAATTTCAAAAGGGAACTCTACCTGAGCAGAAGAGGGGAGGGGCGAACTGCTCATACAGCCTGCTGAATCCAGCTGCCCTAGGAGAGAAAAATCTGCCTGGGGGAAAGTGACTGAATAGTTTTCTGAAGAGCTGGCTGACCCAGTTGGAGGGGTAGTTAAGTGGAGGAACTTCTGCCTTGATTGTACGAAGTCCCTGGTTTGATTCCCGACTTTTCTAAGAGTGGTGTTCCACAGGGATATCTAACATTCAGCTGATACCCATGGGACAGGGAAAATATAGACCTTATTTTTGTACTAGCTTCTTTTTGTTACCTTTGTTGTTTTTTGTTTTGTTTTGTTTTGTTTTTTTAAAGTTTATTAAAAAAAAATTAGCTTACTCGCTAAAACCCACCTCAAAACCTGCAGACAGAAGTCTGCAAAGTAATTGATTGATGAACACAGGCATCCTGAGAGACTCCAGAAGGGCCCAAGAAGGAATGCTGCTCTTCTTTAGCTTTCTCTGACTGCTTGCTTGTGTGTTTTTTTTGTGTGTTTTTTTTTGTTTTATTTTTTTTGTTGTTGTTTTATTGTTTGTTTTTCTTTCCTCTTTTCTCCCCCGCCCCTTTTTTAAAATTAAGTGCTGCTAGCTTGTTTCTTCTTTGCTGTGCTTATCCTTCCTTGATTTCCCATTTTATGTGTATACAGAATTTGTCTACCAACACTATCCCTACTCCTTCCTTCATCTTTCTATCTTCTGCTTTCTGTTGTGGTGCTTACCTTCCTTTTTTTTTTTTT
>JAQZBX010066665.1:0-16075 GCA_029593785.1 Cabassous unicinctus
TTAGGCATCTGGTTAGGATGTAGTTTACTCAGATGCTCAATCTCTTTCTCTTTTATAGGGATTTAGTGGTAGGAGGCTATGAGTTACCACAGCTCTTTGATTTTTGGCTCGACCTGGATTGTTAGGATTGTCCTGCTGTTTGCTCAAAACTGGGCACTGGACCCAGTATTTGGTTTTAGAGTTGCTTCCTAGGGCCTTGGACAGGGAGGCTATAGAGACCAGGAAAAGCCTCTCCTACTTATTTTTAACTTTCTTATGTGCACTTCCTTGGTCTGCCAGGAGATGGCGCTCTTTGGCAGCTCTCAATTCAATGCCTGGTCGGAGTGTATTTGTTGTAACACAGATGGAATAATGTGATAAGAGCTTCCTGTCTGGAGGCTAAGAGCCTTGTAATTCAAACTTTCTCTGAGACAGTGCTCCAGTTTTCTCTGGCAGCCCATCCCTTTTCCCAGCTAGGAAATATTTCCTCACCCCTCTGAGTCCTCAACAATCAGTCCCTGTTAGTAGAGGAGGAGATTGGGAGGTTTGTATATCTTTAGCCCCTTGCAGGCTCCAAGGCAAACAATGGCGCAGCCCCACCCAGCCTGGAAGAGCGCCTGGGACACAGCAGACCAAACCTGCCAGTCAAAAGCTGAGTCAGCCCCAGGCTCTCTCTCCCCTCTCCTGTGTAGTCCTCAACAATCAGTCCAGGCTAGAAGAGAGGGAGATTGTGAGGGTCGGATTTCTCCAGTCCTTCGTAGGCTCCCAGGGCAAACCATCGTGAGGTCCTACCTGGTTTGTAAGGGCCCGTGGGGCACCACAGCCCAAATTTGCAGGTCAGAACCTGAGTCATCCCTAGGCTGTGTCCTCTATCTCCCCTTTCCGGGAGTGGTAGATCCCTGGAGCCCCCTTTGTCTGTAGTGGCAGGCCCAGAGGCCTGAGAATTCTAAGGAGTGTGGGGGAGGGTGCCGGCAGCAGCAGCCGCTGCTGGTTCCAACTCACGGTTCTGTCGTTGCGATTTCCCTCTTTTGTCCCTCTCTCCTCTGGGTGGTGTGCAGCCTTCACCTGCTGTCCTAAACCCTAGAAGATCTTTTTCAGGGCTGTTTCAGCCTGTCCTCTAGCTATTTTTCTGGAGAAGAGATTCCCAGGTCTTACTAGTCCGCCGTCTTCCCGGAAGTCTCTGTTTCTTTTTAAACTACTTCTTCTTTTGTTCACACATTGTCTTCCTAACATCGTTTAGCTCTATGTCCACCATTAGTTTATTTCTATTCATATTTTTCTTCATCTCCTTGAACTGATTTAGGAAATTTGTTTGAATTTGTTTGATTAGTTGTTCCAAATTCTGCATATGCCTATGTCTGGACATATGATTGTTTTGATGTGCTTATTCTGAAGGTCAGTTTCTCCTTTTCTGCCTAGAGTTCACTGCAGATGGGCTATGTGTTAAGGCTCTTTTTTGATGCTTAATCCAATTTATTCTGGACCCATGTAAAAAGGTTCAGATTTTCTCAGCTTTTCTGCAAGTGATTCTTGCCCTTTTATGTGCACTTGTTCCACCTCTAGGATAAAGCTTCCTTTCTTCTGTTTCTCTCCAGGAATCCTGATCCTTTTTTGTTCATTTTTGTACAGAATTCTATCCCCAGCTCCTATGATTTGTTTAAATTCTCTCCCTCAGTCAGTGTCCCCTTTTCGTTACACTTTTCAGTTCTGGGAGCCATCCTACCTTACCACAGTTCAGTTTAGCTCCGCACTCCTCTGGGATGATTTTCTGCCTCTGGTTTCTTTCCCATTAGGTTATCTCACCCCAGGGAGCCTGAAGGGTCAATCCAGAATAGTCTGCCTTTGTTTCGGTGGCCCAGCAAACAGAGACTAAACTGAGTGTGCACACCTCTTGAACAGCTCTGCTGTGTCTTTCTCTTTATTTTTTCCCCTGGGCCACTTTTGTATGCGGCACTCCTCAGCAGCTTGTGTCCCACCTTGGGTCTCTGTGGACTTGGGCCCCCATGCCTGGCCATGTTGGAGTTGTAACCCACTGCTGTGAGCAGCTCTATGTCTCCATCCACGGCAGGAGGCATCCAGGCATCGTCTTCTTTGCAATCCTGAAGCTGCAAGGGACTGAGTGAGGGTGGGGGTCCAGACCAACAGGTATGCAACGTAAATCTCCTACCTGATGTTAGTGTTTTTCCCTTCATTTCAGTATTTGTGATGTCCTTCTCCAGTCTCTATCATTCTCCAGAATTCCAAGCAAGTGGGATTTGTCCTTTTATTGGTTGATTCTGAAGGGAGACTTTTTCAGGGGTTTTCTTACATTGCCATATTGATGACATATTGACCTTGATTCATTTGAGTTAATTTTTGTGTATGGTTTTAGTTAAGGGTCCAACTTCATTTTTCTGCCTGTGGATATTCATTTGTCCAAACACCATTTGTTGAAAAGACTATTTTTTTCCCCCTTGAATTGTCTTGGCACCCTGGTTGAAAATCAACTGACCATAAATGTGAGAATTTATTTCTACACTTAATTCTATTCCATTTTTCCTTATCCCAGTACCACCCTGTCTTTAATTGCTGTAGCTTTGTAGTAAGTTTTGAAATTGGGAAATGTGAATGCTCCAATTTTTTTTTTTTTTCAAGATTGTGTTGGCCATTCTGGGTCCCTTGAAATTCCACTTGGATTTTGTTAATTTCTCCAAAGAAGTCAGCTGTGATTCTGATAGGGATTGCATTGACTCTGTAGATCAATCTGTAGGAGTAAGTATTCTGATCCATGAAAATGGAATTCCTTCCCATTTATTTAGGTTTTCTTTACTTTCTTTCAACAATGTCTTATAGTTTTAAGAATATAAGTTTTGTACTCTAATGATTTTTACAACCCTCTCTCACCTCTTTGCTTTGTCAGATGGGCCTATTGGGGTTCTTACTGATTCCCCGTGTCCCACCTTCAGTCACGAATACTACTACTACTCATTGCACAGAATAGCCACTATTGAGTACCTACTATATGTGCCAGGCCCTGGTCCAAGTGCTTTACCTATATCAACTCGTGGGACCTCTCAGCAATTGCAGAAGGTGGGCATTATCTCATCATCACCTCACAGAGAGGAAAATGAGGCAGGCGTCCAAGCTCTGCACCTAGCAGGGACAGAGCCAGGATTCAGGGCCAGGCAGTCTGACTCCCAAGAATCTGCTTTCAACCACTGAGCTCCATGTACCTCCTGCAATGACAGTCAACATTAGGTTGAATCATATGAAATTGCTGATACTTGGTCATTTTTGACCTGCAAGATGGCAATTCCATATTTCAACTTACTGCAAAAATAAAAAAGACCTGGGGTTTGAAGTGGGAGCATGAATATATCTCCCTCAGACACCTGGAGGTGGGGATGTCTTGAGTCTATGCTTTTACTCCATATGGCTTGAGCACATTCTCCACTGTAAATAAGCTGGCTACACATGGATGTGCCTGACATCTTCCATCCTGAGAGAAGTCCCCTGGGTTTGGCGGTGAGAGCTCTTCCCCTCACTCTAACAAGAGATGGAAGAGGTTTCCTGCCTCAGAGCAGTAGCACACCATCTAAGTGAGTCAAGCATCCAGCTGGAATCTATCCCCAGGACAGGAAGACTCTGAGTGGCTGACCTTGCTGGTATGACAGATCTCTGAGCACGAGATCTCTCCTGAGAGGGCTGTGGACGTGCGGCAGCTCTGTATTCTCAGGCTCGTGGTGCTGCCCTGGTCAGGTACAAGGGAAGGCAGCCACCTGGTTGGTCTCAGGACTGTGTGGCTAAGAAGCTTCCATTACATCAGACAAGTGGAAAGAAGCGACCTTGGACTTTGATTTCTTTGAACTTGAACTAAAGAGGGGAAGGAGATTTCAGCTTTAGAACGTTTCCTCCTAGGGATTTGGCAATGGAAGGACAGCCATGTTTTCCAAATCCAGGCAGTTTCAGTGTGCTGGCCTTCTTCACACTGGATTTCTTGCACAAACGGCGGGGAGCCTCATTGGACCATGGGACTTGTAGAGCGTGAGATGGAAAGCAGAAGCAGGAGAGGTGTCAGACTTGGACGAGCTAATTTAATTATTGTATTATCCTGACCTGCTCCAAAACATAAGCCAGCTCTCCCTCACTGGAACCAAGGAGCAGTGTGTGGTATTGGGGGCATGGCCTTACAGGTGAGGAGAGGGAGCCCTGGCAGATGGCAGGGCTCCTCCCCAGCCAGCTCTGGGTGTCCGCAGCCATAAGCCCAGTGGGCTAAGAGATGGACGCCGAGGAACACCGGGGAGGGCGTGGCGCTCCTTCAACTCCATCCCCCTCCCTCATTCCCAGGAGCAGAGGCGTAAACTGTCTGACAGGTGGATGACAAGGCTCTGACATTGACGAGCGCACACTTCTCGACTGCAGGGGCTGAGCTGTCTGTTTAAAACGTGCAAATCCCAGGACTGATTTTCTTCTCTGCCCCCACCCCCAGTTGGTGGAAGGCAGCCATCCTGGCGGTAATACAAGCTCTGCAGACCCAGACTGAACTTCATGTGAGCTGTTCCAAGGTTGAGCCAAGGATGCAGGTGGTGTGAACAAGTTCTTTGGGCCTTAAAATCTAAATCCATGTTCTCTGATCAGCTTTACCAGTAATTAAGTTGATGAAAGCAAAGAATATCAAAGTTAAAAACCTTGGAGCCATCCTTAAATCCTCTCATAGTCCACATCTGATCTACCATCCTATTGGCTCTCTGTTCATTCAAAATATATCCTAGGCACAAGAATACACACACAGGGGAGCAGACATGGCTCAAGCAGCTGGGCGCCCGCCCACCACATGGGAGGTCCCGGGTTCAGTTCTCGGTGCCTCCTAAAGAAGATGAGCAAGACAAGCAGCTGGCATGGCGAGCTGATGCAACAAGATGACACAATGAAAAGACACAAGGAGGAAAAACCCAATGAGAGACACAAGCAGGGAGCAGAGGTAGCTCAAAAAAGCACACACACACATAGACACACAATGTTACAGAGGAGAGTCCAGACGTGGGCCCATCTGTAGATGCGTGCTTACTTGACTCACCACAAAGGCACCACTGCAATTTAGTGGGGAAAGAATTCTTTTTCTTTTCTTCAATAAATGATGCTGGATCAACTGAATATCCATGTAGGAAAAAGAAATCTCACACCATACACAGAAAATGAAGATAAATCATAGACCCCAATATGAAGGTAAAACCACAAAGCTTAGGGCAAAAACGTAGACTATCAACAGGACTTTGGGGAGGCAAACAAAAAGCACTGTCCACAGAAGATCAATAAAATGGACTATTAAATTTAAGAACATCTGCTCCTCAAAAGGCCCCGTTAGGAGAGGGAAAAGGCTAGCCACAGGCTGGGAGAAAGTACTTGCAGCACACATAATCAAGGAAAGACACATACACTGACTATATGAAGAACTCCTACAAAAAAATAAGAAAATGAAAAACTACTCATTTTTAAAAAATGGGCAAAAGACGTGGAGTGGCACTTCATAAAGAGGACGTGCAGTATGCAGCTGTAAGAAGAAATGAAGTCGTGAAGCATATGGCAACAAGGATGAACCTGGAGGACATTATGTGGAGCGAAGCAAGCCAGACACAAAAGGACAAATACTGTATGATTGCTTACTATGAACCAAATATATTGTGTAACATATGGTTTGATTCAAAACATTTTTTATATGTATCCAGTACATTTAATTGAGAAATGTATATATTTATTCATCTGTGTTTACTTTTTAGTTTTTAATTGTTTATATTTTCAATCATTAAATGTATAAAATAAAGTAAAAAAAAAAAAGGGGGGGACGTGCAGGGGGCCAGCAGACTGAACGAGGCGCTTGCCTCATTAGCCGTCAGGGAGGCGCACGTGCAAACCGCAGCAGCCCATCGCGGCACCCGCATCCCAAGAGCTTAGACAAGCGCAGGGGGACAGCCTACCCCAGCCCCACTGCTCACCCGCCCCTTCTGGCGGCTTCCCCAGTGTCCCTCCTCCCCCCACCACGATCCCCCTTTAGTCTGTTCTCACACTGCTGCCAGAGCCTCCTTTAAAAATACACGTAATAACCTACGCTTCTCCTGCTCCCCGACACCCCCGCCTCACTGACTCAGGATAAAATGCCAGGTCTTTCGGAGCACCCAGGCCCCGCGAGCTCTCTCCACCATCGTCCCTGGGCTACCATGAAATTTTCATGAGCTTGGTATTACCCACACCAAGGTAGGGGACCATAGCCCAGAGGCTCAATGGGATGCCTAACCAATCTGCTCCAAATTTCGTTCTTTGCTGAGCCTTTGGGTCCCTCCTTCCACATTAAAACAGAGAAGTTCTGGAATATCCACCTCATTGAATATAGACCTCTGTTGATTCCAACTTTACAGTCAATCCAGCAAACTATTAGAACGACCCCCAGTTGCTTGAGCTAGTGCATCAAATTTGGCTCGAGTCAACATTACATTCTAACCTCTTTGGTTAGAATCCATTCCACCCATGCTGCCGGCCTCCTAACCAATTCCAGTTAGTAACATCTTCCAACGCCTTTGGGGTCCGCTGTCTCCTCTTGCAGCAGAACTTGCCCTTTCCCTCTGTGCCGTGCTGGGGTTTAACTCTACTTATGGGTCTAGAGGCAACGAGTAGTAGCAACCTTGGAAGATTATGAATTTCCTTAAAAGGCAAATTCCTCACAGGAGCCGTTACAGAGTCTTCAAGCAGAGGGGAGGCTCAAGTTTACCCAAACACACTCATCTCAAGTTTCGGGGTTCCGCTCCTTTCCTCACAGCTTTAACATGAAGGACTTTGGGGAGGATGTGCGTTCAAATTGTATTGCGATTCTGCAGCTGCAGAGATTCGGGGTCTGACCCTCAGCCATGTGTTCCCTGGGCCACAGCAGGTGAAAGATTATTAAAGCCAGCACAGCAGCTTTGGTCCGACAGTTAAAAGCCCTGAGCTGGTCTTCTTTCAGTGGACTCTCCACCTCAGCCAGGCCGTCCCACCCTCGTACTCTTTGTGGCTACCTCACAGGTTGAACACAGCAGCTACTTGGCTCCCCCAAAGCCTCAGCTCCCCCCAGCACTTTATCCCAAAGTACAGGGTGTACTGATTTTAAATAATCCCAGTTCTAGAGGCCACGGATTACCAAGATTACTAGATGCCAAGTATTCCATCTTCCACCTGCGAAGATGTCTTCATTGGAGTCATGCTCAAACAGGTAAGCACCTCAATCCTAGAATCCCATCTTGAAGACCTGTTTCTTGGTACCAAGTCAGGGCCTAACTAGGAGAATAGGAACCACTTCAAGTATTTAGAACAGAGAGTTGGTGAATGCAAGGAACCGAATGCACAGGTGATGGAAGAGCTGAGCTCCAAATAGGGAGAATGAGGTGTCCCAGAGACTGGCCCAGCAGGGAGCCACTGCATATCTGGGCCAGAGAGACAAAAGGAGCCCAGGACTCGTGTTGCCAGCAGGAGGTAGAGCCTCAGGTAGAGCCTGGTACCTCCTCTCCCAGCCCTGGACCTCCCAGTGCCTATATTGGCCAACTCTAGCTGGACTTGACATGGGAGTCTGGGAATCAGTCTGCAGGGGTCAGCAGAGGTGAGAAGGGAAAGGGAGAAGGGATGGATCTGAGGGTTTAACATAAAAATATCAACATGATTTACTACATTAATAGATTAAAGTAATGAATATGTGTGAGGTCAGCAACTGATGTAAAAGGAATTGATAACATGTTAACACACATCCTTCAATCACTCAACAAACACGGACCTAAGTTCTGCTCTCAGGAAATCGTTCAGCCTATTGTGATATGGAAGTAAAACAAACCCACATGCGCCTTATGACACAGGCCAGGCGGACTGTAAGGCCCAGGCACCATTAGAGAGAAGGCCAGGGGCTTGGCAGAGATGGAGAGACCAGAGGCCTCTCTATGAATGACGTTCAGGCTGAGAGCTGACGTTTTGAGTGGAAGGGACGGGAAATAGAAGACCTTGGGAGAGGAAAGAGCTGGGCACTTTTGAGGAATGGACAAAAACCCAGTGGTTTAGAGCTTGAGGGTGGAAGGGTGGTAAGAGATGACGTCGGAAGGCAGCAAGGCCGCGGGACTGTGTAGGCCACATGAAGGAATGTGGCGCTCACCTGTCATCATACCAAAGGTAAAAGATTTGATCTAGCCAACTGTCTCCCTTTCGTCTTAGAATCCCTGGAGTCTTGCCTGGCCTCAGATCTTCCCCGCAGTGGTACACGAGACTTCTAGACTTCTTCTAGGTTTCTACTGTTTTCACATTCATTTAATCCCACCAGAAGTTTATATTTGTATAATGGTGACTATTGCAATGCAACCTGACATTCTTCCAGCTAGTCAGTCAAGTCAGCACCATTCACCATTTACTCCTCCCTCCTCCCTTTTTAATTAGGGAAGTTGCAGGTTTTCAGAAAAATCACACATAGAATGCAAGTTCCCATGGACCACTCTATTATTAATATCTTGCATTAGTGTGGCACATTTGCTGCAATCGATGAATGAACATTTTTATAACTGTACTATTCATTATGGTCCATGGTTCACCCTAAGGTTCAGTTTGTGTTCTACAGTCCTGTGGATTTAAAAAAAAAATTATTCTAACAACCTATAGACAACCCCAAATTTCCTCCTTTAACCACATTATGCTCACAATGTTGAGCTACCATCACCACCATCTGTACCAAAACTTTCCCATTATCCCAAATAGAAACTCTGTTCAATTAAAGCATTAACTTCCCATTCACCATCCCCACCCAGGCCCCTGGTAACCTATTGTAGTGGTTTGATATTGTTTATGAATTCCAAAAATAGATATTGGATTATGTTTGTGAATCGGTCTGTCCCTCTGGGCATATTAGATTGGATTGAATTACTTGATTAAATAACGATTAGGGCTTTGATTGGGCCACATCAGTAGGATATTGAGAAAACTACACGGCAGAGAAGAGAGTCAGAGTTTTGGGATGGAGCCCGTGAAGTAAACACACGGGAGAGAGCAGAGCAGCTGAGCCTGGAGAGAATCGAGCCCCAGCAGAGGCACGAGATTTATTCCGGGCTACAGCTGACATTGGAAGAAGCTGGGACCACAGGGACTTAAGACAAAGAGGAAGGCTGAACGTCGGCAGCCACCTTGCTCCAACACGTGGCAACGGATTTTGGTGAGAAAAGTAACTTATGCTTTATGGCCTTATGACTGTAAGCTTCTACCCCAAATAAATACCCTTTACGAAAGCTAACAGATTTCTGGTATTTTGCATCAGCACCCCTTTGGCTGACTGATACACCTATATTCTAGTTTCTGACTCTATGAATTCACTTACTCTAATTATTTTGTATCACTGAGATCATACAATATTTGTCCTTTTGTGTCTGCCTTATTTCACTCAACATGATGTCTTCAAAGTTCATGTTGTCGCATATATCAGAACTTCATTCCTTTTTACAGCAGAGTAATATTCCATCATATGCGTATACATTTGTTTATCCATTCATCAGTTGATGGACACTAGGGTTGCTTCTGTCTTTTGGCAATTGTGAACATTGGTGTGTAAATATCTGAGTCCCTGCTTTCAATTCTTTTGGGTAATTACCAAGAAGTGGGATTGCTGGGTCATATGGTAGTTCTTATACAGGTTTACCTCATTTTATTGCGCTTCACAAATACTGTTTTTTACAAACTGAAGGTATGTCCATTGGCACCATTTTTCCAACAGCGTGTACTCATTTTGTGTCTGTACCACCTTCTAATTTAGGTATGTGCATGCACTGCTTTTTAGACATAATGCCATTGCACAGTTAATAGACTACAATATAGTGTAAACATAACTTCTATATGCACTGGGAAGCCAAGAAACTCGTGACTCCCTTTATTGTGGTGGTCTGGACACCCGCAGTTATCTCTGTGGTGTGCCTGTACTGAGCTTTCTGAGGCACCATCACACCGTCTTCCACAGCAGCTGCACCATTGTAGGTTCCCACCGCCACGAGTGTCCCTGGTTCTTCACAGCCTCTCCAGCACTTGCAATTTTCTATTTTTTTAATAGTAGCCATTCTAGTGGGTATGAATTGGTATCTCATTGTGTTTTTCTTTTTCCTCTCCTCCGCCCCACTTTCCCCCCACCCCGCGCGCTTGCTGTCTGTGTCCATTCGCTGGGTGAGCTTGTGTGTCTGTTTCTGATCGTCTCATTTTTCTCCTCCAGGTTTCTCTGGGATTCAATCCTAGGGACCTCCATTGTGGGAAAAAGGCACCCTGTCACTTGCACCACTTCAGTTCCTGGTTTCTGGAGCATCTCGCCTTGACTCTCCCCTGCATCTCTTTTGTTGTGTCATCATCTTGCTGCGTGGTTCACTGCGTGGGCCTGGCGCACAGGCATAGCTCGCCTACTCGCCTTTTTACCAGGAGGTCCCAGGGATTGAACCCGGGACCTCCCATATGGTAGATGGATGCGCAATCACTTGAGCCACATCTGCTTCCCCTCTCATTGTAGGTTTTTTTTTTTTTTTAAGCTTACAAAACAGGTTTATTTTTAGCCTTCTTGCTATTAAATGTTAGGTATATGTGACAGAATTCAGTTGGAGATCTGTGGTCTCTAAAAGCTTTTAAAAATCTTTTACTGGTATTCATAAAGATACTCTACATTTAAATATATATTAATTTTATAGTTGATTTTTACAGCTCTACTGCTGTAAACAAAGCTGGTTTTGGCATGCATAAACATTATCACTATTTTTTTCTTGTAGTACACCATTCATTTTGTTAACAATGAATTTTAATATTCCTATTTTTACCTACCACGATATGAAACAAGCTCCTTATTCTGATTACATAATACAAACATATCATCCTCCAAAGTAATGAAATTGGGATACTGATCAAAAAACCTTGGCTAACTTGTATTACTGCACTAGCTGCTAATGTTTCATTTGCAATATCTTCCAGTTTACTTCTTGAAATAGCAGATATAAAATTTAAATAATATGATTCATAAAGTTGATTTCGAAGATCCTGGCACATTCTGTCAATATTTTCTTCAGTTGGCATTACAAAGTACACTGCAGGAACATCTGGAATAGGATCTCAATCAGAGTGCAAAAGCAGATGCAGAGTGATTCCCATGTCTCTCAGCTCCTTCACTGACAGCAGAGAAGAAATTATATCTTGGCCAAATCGGTCATAAATGAGCACCTTCCATACTGGTTCTCCAGTGCTGTTTTTAACATTAGGCACATTGAAATTCAACATACGCTTCAAAGCCACTTCCCCCCAGCGAGGGACATGACTCCCGGAGATGAGCCTCCCTGGTACCGAGGGATTACTACCAAGCACTGGCTGGTGATACAACTGGAAAAAGACCACAGGTGAGGGGCTGCCAAGTCCTCAAACTAATGGCATCTTCTCAAAAAACTCAAATGGGAGGGGCTCCTGATGCTCCAAGGACTGGACTCCTGGAGATTCGTCTCTGAGCTGCAGGCACTGTGACCAAGTGATGGCAACAGCAGAAGAAGAGTCATTGTGGTTTTGATTTGCATTTCCCTAAGGATGTTGAACTCTAATGATGTTGAGCATCTTTTTATGGTTGTTGTTTTTTTTTGCCATTTGTATATCTTCTTTGAAGAAATGTCTATTTCTTTAAAGTTTTTTTGCCAGTTTTTAAACTGGGTTGTCTTTTTGTTGTTGAGTTGTAGGATTTCTTTATATATACCGGATATTAAACCCTTATTGGATATGTGGCTTCCAAATATTTTCTTCCTTTGTGAAGGTTGTTTCATGACAAGTATTTTGATGCATAAAAGTTTTCAATTTTGATAAGGTTCCATTTATTTATTTTTCTTGTTTGTGCTTTGGATGTAAAGTCTAAAAACCATTGCCTAGCACATGGTCCTGAGGATGCTCACCTACATTTTCTTTTAGGAGTTTATAGTTCTGGTTCTTGCATTTAGGTCTTTGATCCCTTCTGAGTTGATTTTTGTATATGGTGTGAGGTAGACCACCTTCATTCTTATACAAATGGAGATGTAGTTTTTCCAGCACCATTTGTTGAGAGATTATTCTTTTCCTCACTGAGTGAACTTGGCACCCTTGTCAAAAATTAGTTGGCAGTTGTTCTAGTTTGCTAAACTGCTGAAAAGCAGGTACCACTTTTAGCTTTTAACAGTAGAGATTTATTAACTTACAAGCTTATAGTTTTAAGGCTGAGAAAAATGTTCAAATCAAGGTATCATCAGGTGATGCTTTCTCCTTGAAAACTGGCTGCTGGTGATCCTGGACTCTTTTGTCACATGGCGAAGCACATGGCAGTGTCTGCTGGGTTCTCCCTTCTCATCTTGATTTTGTTGCTTTCAGCTTCTTGCTTCCAGGGCTGTCTCTCTCATTCTTTGTCTAAATAGTGTTCTCCTCTTACTAAGGACTCCAGTAAGAGGATTAAGACCTATCCTGAATGAGCTGGGTCACATCTTAAGATCCTACTCACCAAAAAGTGGCAAAAATTGAGGTAATTGAACAGAACTGTTGAATTAAATGTGCTGATACCTTATTTAAGTTTATTTCAACAGCTATTCTCCTCTGAGATTGTAATGTGACAAGTCCTTATTGTCAGAGATGCAAACTTAAGTACTTATGGCCAAAGCATCTGGGGCTGCATTATAACCTCTACTATGGCATATGTATGAGAATTTCCATAATAAAATTCAAATGCCTTCTTTCAGGAAATGATGAAGGTTGATGAGAGCAAGTTTTAAAAGTCCCATTCAGCAAATTACAAGTTGGGAATCCTGTGTAGATCACCATTTCTCTGGAAAAATTTACATGGTGTGTAGAATCCACAAGTCTGGGAACCAGTGGAATAAACAAAGCTTTATTGGCCAGCCCATATGACATTTTAGTGTACCAAGACCCCAAGTCTTACTTTCCATTACAAAGTTCTAGAATGTAATTTGTAATACTATTCTTAGTTTTCTGTACTTGGAATTGACTCTACTCCCACCCCTCCACCCCCCGCCTTTTTTTCTTAAGTCACATGTAATTTTATACCCTTTTGGTAAATAAGCAATCCTGAATCAAGTGATAATTAACCAGTCTGAATACTGCAATTACTTATCACCAAATCCTTTCTTCATTCAGAAAGAATCCTTTCCTTGTTCAAAAAAAAAAAAAAATGCTGGAAAGTGGCAAAAAATAATTGAGATAATTCAATAGAACTGTTGAATGAAATGTGCTGATACCTTATTTAAGTTTATTTCAACAGCTATTCTCCATTTGGTTTTACAGTCTTAATATACATAATATTCAAAAACAAGAAACATTTTACAGTAGTATTTGGACCTGAATTAGTTACAAATCAATATTGTTGCAACTGACCTTCCCCTCTTTTTTTTTCACAAAAATCTGCTTGGACCTAGGACTTACATAAAAGTTATCAATTTGCTTCCCCATCGGTAGTTGAATGGGCTAATTTTATCAGGCTGCTTTCTATCAACTAAAACCCCCAAACACCAAAAAGCAGCACCCCAGTGTGGGGACACCTCTGGAACAGAACTCACCCATCTCATTCCAGACCTGCACTGGGGGCCCAGACGGAAGGAGGTGGTGAGGAGGACCCCAATTTTACTTTGTAAGCTTATCGTTCTTACTTTGGTGACAATTTTTCAAGGCATTTTTGATGGGATTTTCATTTACATTTTAAATAGACGTTAACTTTCACAGGGAAAGCTGATTCTAATCAAAAGTTAAGAAACAAAAATAAAATGCCACCTTTCCTCCTTCAGATTTAACGGAAATGACAATAATCTCAATTTTGACCAAACTTGAGAGAAAAAATGAAATATTTGTACTTTCTTCCAGGGTGGTAGTGAATAGAGCATATACAGATTTAAACGAAATTTCCCAGTTCTCCAACTAAGAATCACCACGAATTCATCCAAAATCATGTTCCCACAAGTGCAAAATCATATAATTTCTACACAGACCTAACCCAGACAAAATTAATGTCCAATCAACAGCCACGTTGAGAAGTTCCACATATACTAGTCAAGTAAGGTTTCCTTCCAGTTGGTCACTAAGTGTGGTTATCCTACACCAAGAGGCTTTTAGTACTATTTACTGATTGAGCAGCGGGAGCAAGTCAATAGACAATAAAGCAGTGCATTTCATGTTGATTCTGTTCAGACTTGGGAGGTGTCATGCCAAAATCCATGAACAGCTGTGAATGCTTCTAGGCAGCAACATGGAGCCGTAGTTTTGGTTTGCCTTCCAGCACCTTTGTTTTAGGAACGAGGAAAGACTTCCTCTCAAGAGAAACTGCTCCCAGCATTGAGACATGGTATTATGATTGAGCAAGTTGACACCTAACTACAAGTGTTCCATCACCAGTACAGACCACCCAAAGGCATCACCACAGAAGGAGCCTTAGGGAGGAAACCAGACAGAAGGGATGAGTCAGTTTGAGCTGAGCAAAGTAGTGCTCAGCTGTGACAAAACGCTGCCTGTGAATGGTGGCTCTTGGGCTGCACTGAGCACAGCCACGTTTTGTGTGTCTTCAGGGAAGCAATGCCTGGTGCCTCTTCAAACAAAACTAGAAAACTCAGACAGGGAAGAGTAAAGTAGCACACAGGGTCCACCAGCTGCATTTCCACCCGCACGTCCGCTCTCCTATAAATGCCAGTGCAGAGGCGAGAGGCTGTGTGTTAAGGCGCTGCAGCCAAGCTTCTTAGGAGCATCACAGAAGTTCTAGATTACTTGTTGATATGAGGGTAACAAGAAACAGTCTTGACTTTCTCTAATATGCATTTCTCTTTAACTGATAGCCTAGGTTTAAAGATATGCTTTCATTTATACCCTAAGTGATCAATGAATATTAATCTCCAGCTCATGACTGAAAGCTGGCAGGTTTGTAAAGGAAGACAAAAAAGAAATAAGTTACACCAATAGTACTGTATCACTACAAATTTTATTCAGAAACCCATCTTTGTGTGTTTTTTTTGTTTTGTTTTTTAAAAAAAATTCCCATTATGAACTGGCTTGGTCAATCAACTACAACACTTCCCAGCAGACACACAGTAAAAATGGCTCAGAATCGCCCAGATCTTTCCCGATCTCTCGATCGCCTTCTGTCACGCTCCCGTCCCCCGCCGCCGCCACCACCGCCGCCGCCGCCGCCGCCACCGCCACCGCGTCCACGGTCTCTAGATCGAGATCTACGTTCACGAGACCGGGACCGAGACCTATGCCTGCAGACCGAGAAAAAGAAAAGGCTGTGTGCATAAAAACCAAAGGGTGGAACACAAAACCGCAACTACTACCCAACACTTTTAAATCTCTCTCATCAGACTGACAATGCCAATAAAGATAAAAATGTTGCCTGTGAATCATAACTAAGGTGGACCCTGATCACAGACATTAAAATGCCAGGCAAAAAACTACATCTTAGAATTGAACAGATATGATAACCTCCATCTTCGATATACAGTCTTACACAACAGTTTTTGTGGACGGGGAGAGCTCAGTTCTTTTTCTCTTATGCTTTTCTGGGCTGACACTAAAACAGAATCACCAAGAATGTTTGCATTTTCTAAGATCTGTAAAACAGGAGCTTCCCTGGATCAGGCCTCAATCTAACTTTGAACAGCCACTCCTGAGATGCTCTGACATCTTGTTTCTTTTCTGCTGTCACCTGTCCTAATTCTTCCTGGTCATCTGCAGCAAGGATGACATCTAACCCTACCCCCGCCCCCAGCAGAACAAAACAACACAGCCGCCAAACCCCAAATCCCCAGTGGAAATGGGAAGTATTTAAAGGAAGGTATGATGATCTAAACGATCTAACTAAGAGAATAAAAAACTGTGTACCTAATCACCTCATGAGCATAACTGAGGCTCCATATATTGATTATCCAAATTTTAATGATTGTTCACCTAACTACTCCCTTGCTTCGTTACTGGGGGTTTGAGCTCTACTCGAGAAGTAAGAAGAACTAGATATCTGTGTGCATGTGAATATTCTTCACAGAGTATATTTTTATATTTTAAAATATGTACTACGTTCTAAGCAATGCCTTAAAAAAAAAAAAAA
>JAQZBX010066667.1:0-16072 GCA_029593785.1 Cabassous unicinctus
TCTATAAAAGAGCTGATTTGTAACCCTCGCGCAGAAGAAGAGAAGAACAACAGCAGAAGACCAGCAGCAGAGCAGCAGAGCAGCAAAAGAGCCATGCTATTAGAATAAAGTGCACAGCTATTGCTTTACCGCGTCTACGTCTCATTCCTTCGCTGGGTAACTCGGAGTCTCAGTTGATTTGTCCCGCGGGACGGGACACAGCAGGATAGATGTTACAGTTTCTTGGAATGTTTGGTAAAATTCACCAGTGAAGCCATTTGGTCCTGGGATCCTCATTCTTGGGAGGTTTCTGATTTCTGATTAAATATCTTACGTGGCATTGGTCTGTTGAGATCTTTTCTTTCTTTATGTTTCTAGGAATTTGTCCATCCCTAGGTTATCTAGTTTGTTGCTGTATAGTTGTTCATAGTATATCCTCTTATAATCCTTTTTATTTCTGTGGGGTTGGTAGTAATGTCTCCCTTTTCATTTCTAATTTTAGTTGTGTCCTCTCTCTTTTTTCCTTTTCAGTCTAGTTAAGATTTGTTAATCTTACTGGTCATTCAAAGAACCAATTTTGCCTTGCATTGATTCTATTTTTTAAAGTATTTATTTACTTTATTTATGTATTACCCCTTCCCTAGAGGTTCTCTCATCTATCTGTTCATTGTTTACTCATTTTCTCCAGGAGGCACTGGGACCCAAACCCAGGACCTCCCAAATGGGAGGCAAGTGCCCAACAGCCTGAGCCTCATCTGCTCCCTGTGGGCTGCAGGGTCTGCTGGCTTGTGGCATTTGCTCACCTAGGTGTTTGCTCACTGCTGTGGGTGCGGTGTCCAGCTCGTAACTGTGGTGTGGCGTCTAGCTCGTTGTGGTGGGGTGCAATGTCCAGCTCGTTGTGGTGGTGCAGCGTCCAGCTTGTTGCAGAAGGGTACAGCATGCAGGTCATTGTGGCAGAGTGTGGCATCCAGCTTGTTGCTGCGGTGTGGCGTACAGCTTGTTACTGTGGGGTGAGGTGTCTAGCTCATTGCTGTAGTGCGGTGTCTAGTTCGTTGTTGATTTTCATATAATTCATTCATTGTTTTTCTGATATTCTTTTTGTCTTTGTGTTTTCCTTTATCTCCTTGAGCATATTTAGGATCTTTTTTTTTTTTTTAAGTCTTTGTCCAGTATATCCAAAGTACAGGCTTATTTGTTGATGGTTTCTGAATTTTCATCCTGTTCCTTTGGAAGGACCATCACCTCCTGATTGCTTGCCTTGCAATCTTTTACTGAATATTGTACATTTTAACTAACTGGGACTTAATCTCTGAGTTGTTCCTTAAGTTTGTATTCAGCTAGTGATATGCCAGAGATTTCTTTGAGTGCCAAGACCTAACATAAAAAAGCAAACTATCACAACAAACACATCAAAAAACACCTTTCACAATCTTTGTGTTGGCTGGTGATCTCCATCAGATTTTAGCCTTCCTATCAAGAAAATTAGCCCAAGGTGAAAGTGAAATGCAGTATCCTCTCCTTGTTTTCTGAGCCCTTGTCATGCCCTGGGCTTGCACTTGTTTGTGGCCTTAAGAATTCCTCCATTTTCAGAAATTTGAATATCCCCTCGATTCCCTATGAGACAGACTCTCCCCTCCTCCCCCTTGGGCATTCTATTGTATGTTTTAAAGCAGCAATCCTTTGCCCTAGGCCTTTTTCATTTAATTAGCTCTTACACAGACTTAGCTGCCTGCATGCTGATTCTACTTACACAGCAAGTTTTGGGAGGGTGAGCCAAAGAAGCGTTTCCTGGGTCAGTTTTTTAGGCTGCCAACCAAGATTACCACTGACAGGTATTGTAATATGTGCATAGGGGTTGCTCTGTTCCCTCTTCAACAGGGCCAGGGGCCCACAATAAGAGCACAGTCTGGCTCCCAACTGTGCTAGAGAGGGGGTGGGGGAGGAGCCAGCAAGAAGGCCATAAGCTCCTCCTATGTTTTTTGTTTTTTGTTTTAAAGATTTATTTATTTATTTATTTATCCCCCATTCGCTGTGTGTTTCTTCTGTGTCTGCTTATCTCCCCCTTGCTGTGAGGTCCCGCTGCATCAGCCCACGGCGCCGCGCGGGCTGGCCTGCCCTCACAAGGAGGCCCCGGGAAGCGAACCCGGGGCCTCCCATATGGTAAACGGGAGCTCTATCGATTGAGCCACACCCTCTTCCCCTCCTATTGTTTTTTAAGCTGTGTTTTCTTATTTGGCCCAGTTACTGAAACTTTTTAGTTGTTTTCAGAAGTTTTGAGGAAGATGGTTCTGCCAGTTTTTGCCAGTTGTTCAAAGATTTTGTGGGGGTATGACACCCTGGAGCAACTTACGCTGCCAATGGCTGATCAGACCCCTCTTTTTTCTGGAGACATTTTTTTGGTTATCAAAACTGGGTAGAGCCAAAGATGAAGCTAAATGTTCTAAAATGCACAGGAGAGCCCACCATGACATAGAATTATCTGACCCAAATGTCAATGGTGCTGAGATTGAGGAACTCAATTATAGAGCATTTGGAAAAGGACAAGTTAAGTAAAACTCACTTAATAATCTCATGGAACATCAGTGTATTTAGGCAGTGATCAGCTCTGTGACCTAGTGTCTCCATGAAGGTCCATTTCATTCCGTGCTCCTGGTGTCTAGTCTGTAAGTAGGGCTTTAAGATTTGGGCACGAATGACTTAAATTTAGGTATCACAGTGTTGAAAACTTTCTTACATATTTCTCTTTGGTAATGCTACATATACACTTTGAGCAACTGACAATTGCTAAGAGCTGAGGAGAAGACATTTTAAGACTGTGGGGGTTGGGTTAATTCTTAGCTAATATTACCTATTTTAACATGGATAATAGTTTTAAATTAGCTCACTATATTTTCAATTTTATTGTTGTATTTATAAACTGATTACCCAAATATCATTTGCTCATTATTGCAACAATTCTTTAACTTCGTTATTAGTAATTTTGTTCTATGAGAAAAGAGAATTTCAAATTTGTATTCTTCTCCTTAGAAGCTGCTCTTCTCTAGAAGGAAAAGGAGCTTGCTGGAAAAGTTTTTGTTACAATAATGGCCCTAATGGACATATCTGAAACAATGCTGTCAACTTTCTCTGAACCATCATTAGAAACAGATCTTGGAAATCAACGAGTCTAATATCCTCTATTGATATGTTGAGGACAATAAACCCCCAGCAGGTTAATAACTTGCCCAAAGCCACCCAGTGGATTGATAGGGATGCAAAACTGAGCTGTGGGAAATGGTGAGAGATGGGTTTGAAATGCCAATACAGTACTGACAGCCCAAATGGGTGTAAGTATACAGAAATCCAATGAGAACCTCCCCTTCAAAGGTGGGCTGGTTTCTTGACTGTGAAGTCAAGAAAACCTTTCCTACACATGCGCAGTAGGAAGTCTAGTCTGGCGCGCCCTCCCCTCAAATCACGCGCGGCCCTTTTCCCGCGGGGCGAGGTTACCTCGGTCCCTTAGAAGAGCTTCTAGTGGAAGAGTGCACATTCTAGAGCTGAGAGAGTAATTGTATAGTTCCGCAGTAGTAGCAGTGTATTCTAGGGTCCATAGGCGGGTAAGCTATGGAAGGGAAAGTTAGGCCAAAAGGTCTCTGTCCCCAAGCCTCCTATTCCGGAACACATAGCACGATAACGTCCAGACTGGCAAGGAGCCGAGCTGGAGCCCATTGCGCAGGCGCGTTCAGTATTACGCTTCCGGAGGAGGAGAGAAGCGGCCTGATCCCGCCCCAGCGTGGCCTTTCTCGCGTCACGTGTCGGGAGAGTCCTGTATCACGTGGGGCCCAGGTGGCGACGGAGCTACGGCGAGACATTGAGAGAAGGAAGGGGAAGCCGGAAGGGGTGCGAGTGAAGTAAAGGGGGTGAAGTAGAGCCCCTGAGAGCGCAAGAGTTGCGCGTGCGCCGGCTTCTCCCTCTAGCTCATCTCTCGGTGGCTCTGTCGCTCTTCCTGCGGCCAGGTGACAGCTGGGCCCGGTCTGCTTGGGCTCTGCACTGGCGCGCGGTACCGGCCGCCCCTCCCCCTCGTCCCGTCCGTACCGTCGCGTCCTGTCCCCTCGGGTGCCACCGGCCGGGTGCCGATGCGGCGCGGCGGCGACGGGGACATTTTCTGACTTCTCGGCCCCTTTCCCTACTGCCTCGGTTGCCCTGCCCCACTCCGTTGCGGGGCCGGCCTCTGCTCCGGCCCCAGGATGCAGAATGTGATTAACACGGTGAAGGGAAAGGCACTGGAAGTGGCTGAGTACCTGACCCCGGTCCTCAAGGTAAGCTGGGCCGGGCTTGCCAGGGGCTGGCAGGCACACGCTCAAGTCTGCAAAGACTGAGGACCGGGCGCCCGAGGAGTCAGCGTGCTCTCCGGTGGTGAAAGGAGTAGGAAGATGGAAAGGGTGGGACACTGGAAAAGGTGCAGTGTCAACTTGCACCTTGCAAACTTGTCTAATCCTAGTGTTCTTTAGGACTTTCCGGCGCCTAAGGGGAAAACTTGGAGCGACAGTGTGTCGGGTCTCCACCGGACAGAACTTAGCGCCTCTAAGTACCTCGGGTTGGAAGGTGGTCGACAGCTATGTAGATTTAATAATGTCAAATCATAACGTCGGAAGTCGTTTACACTTTCTCAACAAGGATTTTGCCTATCTTAATAAAAAATGAAATCAGCTCTGATCATAAAATGACCTATGCCACTTACTCTCATTTCTCCTATAAATGGAAGTACGAAATAGGTAAATTGTGATTGAGGTCCTAACTGGTTTACATTGTAGAGGAACAAGGTGAAATTTGCAATATTATCATTAAACCCAGCTAACAAGCAAAACCTCCCAAGCTTTTAAAATATCCTTAACTAGTTAATCTTGGGCTTCAGTCATACTGAAGAGCAGCTTGGCCCTCCTACATATATAATTTTTATTATATTGGTAATACATTATTTTAAAAGTAAAAAGTGTGATACTAGCTATTACAGAAATAACTGTTTTCTTGCTGTTTTCAAAGATAAATTTCTAGAAGTGCATTCACGTTTTTCTTTTATAACTTTTAGACTTAAGTTTTTGTTATAACTTCATTTCTCCTTTCTGAAAAGCAAGCCAGGCTAATTAATAATTAGCAAGTTCTTGCTTAGTTTTTTTTTAAATTTTCACTTAGAGCTTTACAAATCTTAGTGTGGAGATGAAATATTCTTGGAAATAGTTGTTTCTATTTAATTAAAAAGTTATGCTGGTATTCTGAAAATAATAGTGGACAGTTTTACTTTGCTCTTTTTCCATGACAAAGAGAAATGTTAGGTCTGTCCTTTTTTATACTTATTTCTAAGACTAATTTTAAAATAATGTCCTACTAGGCCAAATTAAAAAATAACAATAGGAAAGTATGAATGAGAATTCCAACTTTTGCTCTGTAATTGTGTGCTGTGAAACCCTTAATTCAAATTATTTAATCAACTATTTAAAATTGAAAATAATTTTGGCATTTGAATCATAAGCTTCTTTTGTATATTATTTTATGTTTTCAGAATAGCATGTATACCTAGGTATACAGCATTTAAAATAATACATAATTATTACAACTTAATTTGGAAGAGAAAGGAGCAAGAGAAAAAGACCCCCCAAATTAAGGAGGTGGACAATTGAACTGAAATGAAAGTGTTAGCATGTCAATATACAGGGTGTATGCTTTTTGTAATAAATCAGAATTAATGACTTTCTCCTTTCTTGTTCCTGTGAAAACTGTTAGCTTACAGAAAGAATCCTTGTACTATTAGAGGTGGGAAGGCATGGAAAAAATCAAAATCCCTAGGAAAAAAATAATGGCGTTCTCTCAGCAAGTAAAAGTTAAGAAAAACCATTTTTTGTTTGGCAGACCTACATGAAGTAAAAGCCAAAGTCCCTACGATGATCTTCAAGGCTCTACATGACTGGTAGAGCCCCCAATCACAGAGTAACCTTGCTTACTCTTGTCTTGGTTAAGCCACCTTGACCTCCTCTTTGTTATTCTGTCATGTATGCACTTGCCTCAGGGCCTTTGCATTTGCTCTTCTTTCTACCTGAAATACCCTTCCCCTAGCCAGCCTTAGGCTTATTCCTTTCCTTAAATTCTCTGCCCAGAAAGTCACCTTATCTGTCAAGTCTTTCTTCTCTTACCATCCTATTTTAAATGGCAGTCTTAACCCCTAGCCTGTTTGTTTCTGCTTTGCTTTTCTTCCTGGCATTGATTACCATTTGGCATACTTTATATTTCTGTGTTTATTGTGTTTCTCCCTCCACTAGAGTTTAAAACTCCTTATGAGGTTAAGGATGATTTTGCTGTATTTTATTCACTGCAATGTCCCCATAGCCTTACATAGTACCTGACACGATGAATAATGTTCTTAAATTATTTTTTTCATTTTTGTAGACTCTACCACAAAATCTTATATATAACTTAAAATTTAGTGAAATTGTGTCCTTGCTTTAGAGGAGAGGATCATGTATCACTATCTTGGTGGAGATGAGAATAATGGAAAAGTGTTAAACGATTTCTAGATGCAGTTTTTAGTAGTGTTTAATTTAAATGAATTGTTGACCAAATTGTAAGATGTCTAAACATCATTAAGACATTTTTACCTTACTGTAAAATAAAATATTTGTAATTTTACAGAATTGTATAGTAAGGTTTACTGTTTGTATAAACTTTTTAATGTTTTTTAAAACAATTTTGCTTTATTATAACACTGATCAAATTGTACTGTAATTATTTTCGTATCAGTTTCATCCATTAGATTTGTATATTCCTGAAGGTCAGGTAGCATTGATATATTCTTTTTTGGTATCTGTTCCTTTGCCTAGAAGGGTGCCAGGAAAATAGTCTTCCTACAAACATTTTTTAATTGAATGAATTGAATAAAAGGTGAAAATAGTATAACACTGTTATTCTTTTTGTTCTCTTTAGGAATCAAAGTTTAAGGAAACTGGTGTTATCACCCCAGAAGAGGTGAGGGTTGAATTGAAGACATTTTGAAGCTATTATCTTTAGAGGAACAATATTATACTGGGAGGCTTTTTCTGCTATAAAGAAACATCTTGCATTTTAATCTTGCTTTGAGTAAAGTTAAATTCTGTTAACTATATTTAAGGATTTTATCAAATGTACTACTTCCCATAAAAGAGAAGGAGCTGTTAGCTCCCTTCCAGTTTACCACTTCTCACTTTTCTCTGTAGTTCCTCTTTATTTAGAACTGAAGGTGGGAAGGGGGATGGAAAAGATTCTTATGGTCATTTGCCCTTCACTCATGTTTCTATCACATCAGGCTGCACAGTGGGCTCTGTGTTGTTGTGTCTTGGCCTTTTATGTACCAAATAAGAGTTTTAAAAACTTTCCATTTGGCAGCTTTGCTCACTATTTGGATATTAAGTTTTCTCTTAGTATTAGCTTAAATATTTTATTGCTACATACTTAACCCTGATTATTCCCCCCACTCTTCTTTCGTTTTTTTACTACTAACCAAGTAATGTCGAAACTGCTTCATATGGAAATAACGGCCATTTTATAGGCCAGTTGTGTTTTATTGAAGTTTTAACATAGAATTAGGTTTTAAGGAATCATTTTACTCATTCACCAAATTTATGTAATAAAATGGTTCTCTTTTCATCTAGGTAGTTTTATTTTGTTCTCCATAGAGATACACATACTAGGCTAAAAATCTTCTTGACTCTTCTTTTATGAACAATTAAGGTTGTATCTGACTTCTTTACTTAATATTGATATAATTACACAAAATTAAAATTCTGTATGCAGTACATGGTCTTTGTTACAGAATTTAGCCTTCTTATAAGGTAGCTTATAAATATTACAAGTTACTCCGCTTTTCCATCCTGATCAAGGTTGAAACTGACAAACCACTCCCCCAAGTTTTTTTTACTAAGTACTTAACTTAAGTGATGATCTCTCCCCTTAGCAGTAGATGGGGAAAAAACAACAACAACAAAAATCTCAATCTCAATTCCTGTCCTAAAAAATTATGTTGTGGAGCAGGTGTAGCTCAGTGGTTGAGTACTTGCTTTGCATGTACAAGGTCCCAGGTTCCATCCCCGATACCTCCTAAAAAAAAGTTCTGTTAACCTTGAACTATCAAATTCTTATCAAATTTCAGCAAATGGAACACCGGAAATAGATTATGTGGACAACTTGATCTTTTGCCTAAGCAGTTCAAGGCTGACCTTTCAAAAGAAGACATAGGTTTCTCATTAAACTTAGTTTTAATTTGGCTCAGAATTCTGTGACAGATTTTTGGTCAAGTTGTTTCCATTTTAAAAAGTACTGATTTTAAAAACTAACAACTTGGGAAGCTGATGTGACTCGAGCAGTTGGGTACCTGCCTACCACATGGGAGGTCCTGGGTTCAGTTCCTGATGCATCCTAAAGAAGACAAGCAAGACAGCAAGCTGATGCAACAAGATGACACAATGAGATGATGTAACGAGGAGACACAACAAGACACACAACAAGCAGGGAGTGGAAGTGGCTCAAGCATTCGGCTCCTCCCTCCCATATGGGTGGTCCCAGGTTTGGTTCCCAGTGCCTCCTAAAAAAAGAAGACAAGTAGACACAGAGAGCAGGCAGCAAGCTCAAACAATGAGGGGCAGGGGGGATTAAAAAAAACTAATAATTTAAAACTGCCACACAAAAGCAAATGGTTCACAGAACATTCCTTTCTTTCTGAAGGTTTCTTGATGCATTGTTATTATTAAACAGTCATTTACTATTAAACTTAAATGGCCAATTGAGACAAACAGTTCTGAGACCAGTTCTTTCACTGCTGGTTAATACTGGAGTGGCAGGTGTTATGGATAATATTCATTAAACCTTCTGAGCTTTCTGGGCAGACTTGGTGACTGTGCCAGCTCCAGCAGCCTTCTGGTCCACTGCCTTGATGACACCCACAGCAGCTGTCTGTCTAATATCAAGGACAGCAAAATGACCCAGAGGAGGATAGTCAGAGAAGCTCTTAACTCACATGGCTTGCCAGGAACTCTTATCATTGATGTAATTATCACCAGATTTGAAGAATATGGGGCCATTTTCCATAAGCTTGACTTTTCACTCTCATAGAAAACACTCATTGGTAATAGAATTTCATTCATTTGTTTTGAAAGACAAATTTTGCAGTGAGGCATGTTATACGACCTGAGTACTGTTGTAAATTCCAGGACCTCAAGCCAGAGAATTAACTGATTTTCATTGTGATAGAATTTCTCCAACCCAAATCCTGAAGAATTCTGAGAGTGGTGTGCTGAACTGATCTTTTATCTAAAATTGTCTTTATTTTTAGTGAAGACACATAGTGGTGTGGAAAGAATCTAGAAGACCTGCCTTCTAGACCCATTTCTATTTCCCCTACTCTGACTCAGGCAAATCAGTTAAGCTGCCTAGATCTAGGCCTCTATTTCCTTAACTATAAAATGAGGGTAAGAATGGCTAGACATTCTCTCAAGGACCCAATCTACTTGAGGCTTCTTGAGTTTTGTACCTTGAGTGCCAAGTAAAATTAAGTTTTGATCTTAAATATATCATTAACATTCTTGCCAAATAAAGATGTTATTTAGGCATGGCTCTTGAAACTAACTCTGAAATAGAGCAGAGATGAAATATGCTGTTTCTTCTTGCACCTTTTGATTTTTTTCTCTTTGTTAAGATGACTAATTGGTAAATAGATAGTTGGAGTTAGAGGTGCAAGTCGGTGATTATTGGATTAAATTAACTTTTAAAACAAGTTTAGTCCTGTGGTTTTGATATTTACCTTCTAACTTTGAATAATCGCACTTAATGGATTTAAGAAATTTCACCTTTTTATAAACATCCAAGGCCAAACTAGCCCAGCTGGGTACCAAGCACAAAATGGTAGATTTGGGTAGAACACAGTTATAGGATTGAGCAGGGAGGAAGAAAATGGGAAGGCACTATATGCTTTGGGTACTCTATTGCATTGATCTGTTTATTTGTTTCTGGGCTTCTGGCTGTTGGCTTCCATCTCTCTCTTCATTTTCATTGAGAAATGTAGAAGTGTTGTGTTTAAAATAAGAGGCAGGCAGTATCTAATATTGTATTGGCTGGTGAAAAAAAACTTCAATGTCAGATATATGTATGGTTTGATTAAATAGAATATTATTTATAGAAGGTAGCTTTAGGAATAAAGATCACGAAAATGTTAATATCAATTTTTTCTTGTTGGAGTTTTTTAGTAGTATATATTGATGATAAATCTTGCAAGAGAATGTTTAATCACTGAGAGAAAACTACTGCAAGCAACATTATCAATTTAGAAGTTTCGAGTCTTTCACATTTTATTTCATTTGAACATACAAAACAAGTACTTTGGTCATTGCTAATGAAGCATATGTACACATGTACTAATTATTGGTGAAATTACATTTGCTTTTATAGTTTTTCCTTATGTTCTAGTGTTTTTTATTTTTTTGTGGATGCTACCAGAAGGATCATTAGATAAAATATTAGAGTCTTGTGACCTCAAGGCATTATCATTAACTTTGAAGTTTTAATTTTTAATTATTTGTTTTGCTTTATATTGTTAATATTCTTTTGGCAGTGATAAATTAGTTCCTGATAACCACAAAATTAAATTTAATATCTGGTTGCCGTGACCAAAATGCTTAAAACTTGGGGGAGAAAGTTTTGTTTTTTAGTTTGGATTTTGTCTCTACTTAATTTAGCTTAAATAATAAAAAAAAAGTTTCATTTAAATAAAAGAACGGAAACATTTATAACGTTGTTGGAATAGAGCTGCTAAATCTTATCTTGTTAATTTTGAATTAATTTTATTTCCTTAAAAGAGGTTATTCTTAGAGTTGATAGAATTTTACTCTATGAAATTGAGTGTTTTTTTATATACATGTTTTTTTCAAAACTTCATTAGAAGATTAAAGATATTATAACATGCTGTGTAATAAAACCATGAGCAATACGCGATTTTCAGTTAGGGCTGTTGTGAAATAGAAGTAATTGGGAAAGAATGTGTGCATATTGCTTTAAAAGTTTAAATAATTTCTCCAAGTCTCTTGGTTTTTCTGGAAGAAAAGAAGAATTTTTAGAACAGGGATTCTTGACAACGGGTCCATGAGCTTGAATTGAAATTCAAAAAAATATTATTCTTGTGGGGACGTGTTGGTGCGGGTATGATATATTTATTAAATAATGCACAGTATAGTGTGGACTTAGTAAGGGGTCCGTGGTTTTCACTTGAGGGGTGTGTGGAGCAAAAAAGGTTAAGAACCCCTGTTTTAGAATGTTCAGCCTGCTCGGAAAGTGAAAGTTTTCTGAGGATTCAGATTCTTAATTTTCTAGATGTTTGCAAAGTCATTCCAAAAGCTTCTTTTCCCCTGTTTTCCTGCTAACATTTCTCTTTTTTGCTAGTGATTCCTTTAAGAGTGTGGCAAAAAAATAGTTCCAATTTGGACATCCCTAAATTTTAGAAAATTATAAAAAGAGGAAGAAGAAATGTGCTGTGATGTAACAAACTTACCTGGATATATTTAGTAACTTTATTCAGAGATTTTCATTGAATTTTCAACTAATTCAATGAATATATTGAATATATAATATTCAGTATAGCAAGACTATATCTACATTTTATTTATCCACAAAATGGTTATTGACATTTAAAATTTTGTAGCCTTTATTCATTTCATGATGCTGTAATGATTTAGCATTATTTAATCTAGTGATAAAAATTGGACTTTTAAAAAATAGCACTCAATATTTTTTTCTTCCAAAATCAATTTGAATGTTTATGGATGTTAAGAAATATTGCAGTTTTAATAATCAAAGATAAATCTTCAGGTATGTAGAGCAAGTTTAGCACTGTTTGCATTTTAATTTAATATCTGGTACCAAGGTTTCCTAGGGTGATCAGTTTGGTATTTTGCCAGCCTACATTGAATGATGTTCATTTTTTTCTTTTTCCTCTTGTTTTATATTCCTTCTAAATCATGAATAGTTTGTGGCAGCTGGAGATCACTTAGTCCACCACTGTCCAACATGGCAATGGTAAGTAATCTTGAAAGAATAGGAAATTAGGTAGAAGCTATGGCTTCAAATTTATGGGAATTTGGAAAATGGGTTAGTACATGAAAAATGGTTAGAATGACCAGTTTAGCCCTCTTCTAGTCAATTTTTCTATTAAACAGTGCCCCAGTGTTACTCGAAGTAAAATAAAAGAAGAAAAATTGGGCATTATAACTAGTTTGATTTGCTCCATTAGTAGAAAAGATGGACATTTTTGAGATAAGTGCCTTTGACTTTCTTTACTAACATTTCCTCTGTAGTGTCTAGGCTTGATCTTGTCATGGTTCTTTATAACAAAATGTTCAAAAGCTTAATAAATTTGATTAGCTCATTTTTCAAATTAACAAATACTTTTGAACATTTTTTATGTTCTAGATGTTGAATAAAGTGACTAATAAATGTTCAAATGTTCTTTAAAATGTAAGGCATGAACATTTTCTATTAAGCTTCAAAAGTATGGTCCCTCTTTGGGAATTAGCTCAAAAATTAAAAGGTTCATGATACTGTTAAGGTCTTAATTGTAACTCTGCTCATAATAGGTATTTAAAATTTTTATTGGGAACAGATGTGGCTCAAGTGGTTGAGCACCTGCTTTCCACATGGGAGGTTCCAGGTTTGGTTCCCAGTGCCTCCTGAAAAAACGAAAACAAACTAAACAAACCAACTCAGGGAAGCTAGTGTGACTCAGTGATTGAGTGCTGGCTTCCCACATAGAAGGTCCTGGGTTCAATTCCCGGCTCCCCGTACCTCAAAAAAAAAAAAGAAAAGAAAAATTTTTTTCTTCATTACTTTTCTGTTACTTAAAAAGGTAATTTAAGCAGTTTAGGAGTTCTCATAGATTTCTAAAATATTATGAATACTATATATTTAAAAGAAATGCAGTTTCATTACTTTCAAGTACTTATGATAAAACTATCTGCCAGTAGCTGAAAATTGATTGCGTACTTGCAGAACTTTTTAAATTAGGTTAGAATTGTTTGGAAAAATGTTTTGATATAAGTGCTTCAATGCCTGTTATATACTTTTTAGTTATTTATTTTTTACTTAATGACACTTTTTCAGTTGTAGCTCAGATGTACATTTTTTATTTGGGGGCCAAAGTTGTAGAATTCAAGTTCTAATTAAACTATTTTAAACCAGAATTGGGCCTCATTTCCATCTGTGGCCTATTTTATTCCCCTTAATGTTTGTATTTAACATATACCTAAGACAGATGTCACTCCATTTTATCAATTGCACTTTATCATCTACATCACTGTTTCTTATGTATCTAAGAGGTCAGGTTCATTTATTTTTGTGTCCTTTTTTTTTTTTTCCCTATGTGTATATCTGTTCCATATTTAAAATTGAATTCATATGATAGAAACTCTTCTGTCCTAAATTGTTTTTCCTATCCTAAAATGTCTGTCAAAAACATATATTGGTCTACAGTTTATATATATTTCAAGTCAAATAGGTATTTAAAATTTAACATAATATTCATTTTGTAAAACAAACAGGATTTTCTTCACCATGATAGGTATACAATTTTCTTATTCAGATTACTTTGTAATGGCACTTGTCTAATTTGGTTAGACATTTAATTTGTAACATTATTTGTGGGGGTTTGTATATTTCAACAGAATCTTCTTTTAGCAGGTATTGGTAGTTTATAGTTACACTTTATCATCTGTGATGATTGAAATAATTTTATTCTAATTAAAATTCAATTATACTATACTCCAGTGTCCTCACTTCTGTCTACATTGCTGATGCCAAAGGAATAATCCATTTTAAATCAGTGCTAGAAACAGGTTATTGCTACCCTGTATATTCATGTGTACAAGCACCATCATGACATTAAGTGTTCTTCCCTCAGAACTTCTGGCAGTGCGTCATCTTATTGAATTTGACACTTTGGAAAGGTCTAGAAAGGCCTAGAGGGTTGCCAGATGATATTGGGGCATTTCCTAGCTTTCTCTTCTGCTCAAAACCTGTAGTAACATCTTAAGACTGAAGCTTGAACAGCAAAGCTCCACACTTAGGCTGTATATTTGTGGTCAAGACCACCCCAGCTGTAGCCAATTCCAGTAGATGACCCACAGAAGAATCTTTGAAAATTTCTTAATGCTGGATTCCAAGTAACTCTGAAAAATCAAAAGTGTTATAATAGTTGAGGGAGTAGTGTTTAAGAGCAAGAACTCTGGAGTCACTTGGTTTCTCCTGGTTGTTCCACCTTCTAGTTTTGTGACTGGGCAAATTGACCTCTTTAAGCTTCCGTTTACTTATCTATAAAATGGGGATATGAATATTCTCTACTTCTTATGGTTATAGGATTAAGTGAAAATAATGTGTGTGAAGTTCTAAGTCATATAATTATATTAACTCAATAAAAGTTTGTTTTTTATCATTATTATTCTCAACATTATCTTGTGATTCAAAGCATCTCTTATCCCTTACTTCCAATTTTAAAATAGCAGTAGCAACAGAGATCTTGCCAACACCTGCTTCGTTATATGAGTTGTGCTTTTCCATACCCTGACATTTTTCTTGAGTTAAACACTTGATGGTATCCTTCCCAAACCAATCCTAAAACTATTTTCTGAGGCATGTGGATTATGTAGTTTTGAAATTTACAAATATCTTATGTATTTGCCTTTAATGTGTGTGTGTGTGTGTGTGCTTTTCACTGTTTTTGAAGGGCTGCAGGGGAAGAATTGAAAGTGAAGGCATACCTACCATCAGGCAAACAGTTTTTGGTAACTAAAAATGGTAAGAATCACGATATGTGTGTGTATATATATGTATGTGTATATATATATGTTGTAAATTTTGTGCAATTATATTTTTAAAAACTTTGGGACTTACTGGTCTTAATGTGATTAAAACTGTGATTAGAGTTTCTCCACAGATGGAAATTTAATGAAGCTCTGGGTTTTTTATCGCTGGCATATTTTTTTTCCCCTTTTATTTATGGATTGTTTATCTCCTTTTCCTTTTTTTCTTATTTTCTTTTTGCCAAAAAGATCTAATTGTCGCAATGTGAAAAAGAGGGCTATAAGCAACATTTAGCTGCTTCTAAGTGGGCTTTTGTTGCAGTTGACTTCATAATTATAATCTTTTTAGCTATTTGACTTTAATCTTTAAACTTAAATGTTTCATAAAAAATGAAATTGGTACTGCTTTTAACATATAAAAGCTTAAAGATTTTATTATACATTGCCAATGAAAGATTGACATAAAAGGTATGTTTTATTTATGAAGTTAATTTTAAAACAACACCAAAAGGCTCTTGTAATCTTTATTTAATCACTTAACAATAAATTGATTTTTGTATAGGAAAATAGGAAAAGGAAAATGATATGTACAAAGCATCATTTTTTTCTTTTCTCATGGCATATTTATTTTTACTGGGATTGGTAATTTTATACCCTGATTTATAAAAAAAAGAATCAGGAGATTAATGGCACTTTGTTCACCCTATGTCATTATGTTTTTACCTTATAATTGTTCAATATCAGTATTGTGAATAATAATACCTATTAATTGACACATCTGCGTATGAAAAACTTGACACCAGTATGGAATTCATATTGAAATTTAATTTAGTCTTGCAAACTAGAGGTCACCTCTACCACCCTTGAGTGTGACAGGTGGTGCCTCCATGCTCTGAGAGTAAAGCCATTAAAATAGTGTATTATTATTCATAAGCCTGAAGTTGAACAATGTCGCCTCTGGTTTCATCCTGCCATTCTTTGTAGGCCATCAGGGTAAAAGAATACATAGACTATTTCCAGTAGAGCCCTTTCTACTTCTCACAAAGCTATTTAGGGAAAGATAAATGTGGTCAAATAATTATGTGTCTGTGGGAATGAATGTAACTCTTAATCACTTTTATTAGTGGTGAAATATAATATTCACAGAATAGTTTAATGGTTAAATCTTTATGGAATAAAACTTTATGAAGAACAGACTTCCCCTTTTTTCCCACTGGTTTACAGATTATGTGCTAGCAACTGAACTTGCTTTT
>JAQZBX010066668.1:0-16072 GCA_029593785.1 Cabassous unicinctus
AGAGAGAGAGAGAGAGAGAGAGAGAGAGAGAGAGAGAGAGAGAGAGAGAGAGAGAGAGAGAGAGAGAGAGAGAGGGAGGGAGGGAGGGAAGGAGGGAGGAAGGGAGATATTGTCATGTGATGGAGACAGAAGTGCATGTACAAAGCAGTTCAGAATATTACAGACACTGGGAGAAAACAAGCACTGCCAAAACTTTTATCTGGACTTCTAGTCTCCAAACTTCTGAGCCAATAAATTTCTTTAATTTAAGCCAACAAATGCTCTTGGGGCAGAATCCCAGCTGGGACACCTATCATGCCCAATGAGCTTCAGGTCTGAAGTTTCTGTAAATACAGGTGTCAGATGAGATTAAGATTTTGGGCACTGAGGCTTTAACATTTGGGAGGTATCACCTTAATGAAGGACATGTACAGGTGCCTGCAGCTCCACCTGCCATGGGCCAATGCATCTTAATCTTCAGGTCCTACCTTATTGACCGAGGCCTCCCTCCCCTCATGTTACAGTCCAACATCACCCATTGTGTGGCAGTTTGAAACTATTTTATGAATACCAAAAAGAGAAAGATTATGTATTTAAAGTAATCTCTTCCTGTAGGTGTGATGCCCTTTGATTGCATTAAATTCAGTTGAGGGTTCTTTCATTAGATTACTTGACAAGATTGCTCCAGGGCTTTTGATTGGACTATTTCAGGGAGGCCTGACTAAGGTTGAGTCTCAGACCCCTTTCTGGGTCTGATATGAATGGAAACACAGAAACAGATACACAGAAAAATACAGGAAAATATGCTGTCATATTTGTTCCAGCCATGCCAAGAATGAATGAGGAGGCCCAGTAAGATACAAGCCCTATGCCAGGTTTGCTTACAGTGGCAGAAAGGCAGAGACATCAGCAGATATAGGTGGCCTTCTTGCTTCACCTTGTAGCAGCTGACTTTGGTGAGAACACACCTGTTATGGTGCCTCCAGTTGGATTGTTCAGTCTTGTAAGCTTTTACCCCAAATAAATCCCCTAAGAAATGCCAATCCATTTTTGGTACTTTGCAGTGGCAGCCCTTTGGCAAACTAAAATGTGGCTTAAGGGGCCTGGCCCAGCACACCTGTGCTCACACTGCCACCTGTCAGGCTGCTCTTCCCATGATGCCTGTCCCATCACCTGCACCATTCCCACTGAGGTAACCAGGGTGCTGTGAGGAGGACTATGGCACCACCAGGAGGGAGGGCCCAGGAGACATATTGAGGTGACACACTGTGACCAGAACAAAAAAAGGGAGCCAGCCCTGCACATGTGTGGGAAGAGGGCACCTGGGAGAAGGCACAGCAGGGGAAAAGTCAGAGGCAGAGGGACTTTGGTCAAAGAGGAGGTTAGGAAGGCAGCTGCTGTGGATTGAGCCTTATCTGTGGTGCCCCTGTGGGAGGAGCTGCTTCCCAGCCCTGCTGTGTTGATCAGCAGGATTCATGCTGGCATGGAGATGGAGGGAGAATTCACTCACAGGAGAGAGAGGTGAAGACAGAAAAGCATTTTGTGTAAGTCTTAAGGGTGTGTCCTGACATTTAGTGATTTTGTTTAGCAGCAAGTCCTTAGGCCAGGACTCACTCCAAGGGGGGATTTATTGGGGTGCTGATACCTGGAAGCTGGGATGGCAGTGAAGCAGGGCACAGGCAGCCCAGCAAGAGGTTGACAGAAGACACCTGCATCTGACCCTAAATACAATAGGAAGCCTCTGGAAGGATTTGTGGCACAGCAGCAATGTCTGAATTTCATCTCAGTTCAACCTCATCATGATACAGACTGAGACCACAAGCCAGGACTGAAAGTGAGTTTCCAAAGATCTAACACCCCTACCAGGCACTGTTTAGAGTTGTATGTGATATTACATCCATCCCCTTCCTGTTTATTTCATGTTTATGTCTGTGTATTAGCTATGTGTGAAACAAGTCTAGGGGGTTTACAGTGTTCACCCCACATTTACTAGATGATGTCCCAGGAAGCAGGTGCTAGAAGGATTCCCACTGTTTTGGTAAGGAGACTGGGGAGACCTCAGTGACTAGCCTGTTGCCACAAAACTGAAAAGAAGGGGCAGCCAGGTCTGAAACCAGCTGGGTCTCCTCAGAGCTGGGGCCCAAGCTGCACACAGGCTCTCCTAGGAAGCTCTGGGGAGGGAAGTGTTGGCAGAACTGTATCCAGTTAACAAGGATGATCTAGGTGAGGAGGATAGACAGCTGTCCAGAGGGACTTTCATGCACTTCTTATGGTAGAGGGGGCCCAGATAAGGGGACCTAAGGAAGTGACATCACTTCCTTGGTGACAGGCCCCAACTGAACTTGGAACCCTGGTAACCAGGTGCCCAGATTCGAAAGGCAACCCCTTCCCAGGACAGTTGGCAGGAGATGCTCGATAGAGCACCATGTTTTCCTGCTGTGTTCCCAGATCCCAAAGCTCTGGCCTCACCCCAACCAGGAATGAGTCTACTTTCCATCAATTTCAACATTGGCCCAGGCCTCAGCCACAAAGCACCAGGCCATTGACCAGGAGGCCCCCAAAGGTAACATGGAGTGGCCCAGGGCCAGCCAATAGAGCACATGCCACTACTGACCTCCTGTCTCAGCAGCCCCAAGTCCCATCCACCTCCCATTGTGGGGAGGACATGAGCAATAGACCACCCTGGGAAGGATCAGACCATCAGGGATGGGTACCCAGTAGGTCCTTCCCTGTCACCTGCCAGGGCATGACTGGAAGGGTGGGGTGGTGCATCTTGGGGTTGGCACCCATGTGTAAAAGTGTTAATCCAGAGCCTTCAAGCTGTCATCTCCTCTCCAGTTGGGCTACAGGGGAAGCCAGACACCCATCTGGACCTGATCTGGGTCCTGGCCCAAAGGAAGTACAGCTTCCCCTGCAGAGTAGGGCAGGCCCCTTGCTGAAGTTCTTGGCCTGGCTACTGGGCACTGTGTTTGCAGAGCTCCATGCAGATGGTCGGTGAGCAGCTGGAGGATGGGCTTGTCTACACTGTCTCTGTGTAGAAGGTGCAGGTCCCTCGTGGCCCTGGCCAGGGCCGGTGCTGTTTCCAGGTGGGAGCAGGTTTGATGAGGGTGTGAAACAGTGTGGGGGGAGCACCCCAGGGCCTCTATTCCACCCTGGCCACTCCCCCACTCTTGCTTCCAGGGCTTTCAGGCCTGAATGGCCCAATGTCCCACTTCCCAAGGAACCTGGGACCCCAGCAATCACCCACCACACTGCCATTCCATAGTTCAGGGAAGGCCACTTCCAATGTTTAAAGGAATAGCAGAGATGAGGATTTGCATGGGTGTCCCTTCAGCATCAGCTGAAGGGTGGGCTCCTGTCACATCTGTGTGCATTTTGCAGCTGTATTTCTCTGTCCACTCCCTGTCCCCATGTCCCTGGGCAGCAGTCTTCATGACTGTCCTTCCACCCCTGCCCCAAGCCATGCAGCTCCTCTCATTTAGGAGGGTTCCTGTCACCTCCCATAACCATCCCCTTTACCTCTCCCAATCAAGAGCTGAGGCCTGACTCAGCTGCACAATATTCCAGAAAGGAGGTGTCTTAGAGCAGTTAATAGGCCTTCAGTTCTGCTGAACCCTTAACGGTCCTTTTCTGTGGCCCTGTCAACACTGCTGCCCTGAACACCTCCTGCCGGCCCCAAGCCCTGATCCCTCCTGCCCCTGGTAGTGGCTCCCAGGAAAGGGATGGCTGGGCCAAGGACACACAGACATCCATTTCAACAGTGAGGGCCAGATAATTACCTAAGTCTGGAGCAGTTCAGTTACCACCGGTTGTCTGTGTGGCTGGGAATGTCCCTGTAACCTGCCTTGAACCATATCTTTGCATTTTCTTCACTTTCCTGATCTGGGTTCAGGATGGGAAATGGCATCATGTTGTGCCCTTGGCCACATGAGCAGAGGAGAAAGTCATTTACTGACCAGGTCGTTCTGCTGATCCCTGAAGCATCTGCTCAGATCCTTGGCCCTGCAGGCAGGTTTCTCCCCACAGGCACATTCCAGGCATCTGCCCTTAGCCTTGTTGGGAGTCTCAGCTTTCAACTATATACTCTCATCCAAATCTATTATAAGGCCGAGGACCTTTGCTAGAGGCATGCACGTCCCCGTCAGCCTCAAGTCGCTGAGGGCTTGGGTGCAGCAGGTCTCCCCACAGCCTGAGCTCCACCTGGGGGTCCACAGTGCTGCCTCTGACCACCTGTGCCCCCTCTGTCCCACCCTAGAGGATGAGTGACTGGGCCCTCCCAAGGTACAAGTACTGAATGATGCACACGGTCAAGGCTGGCCCTTGGAGGAAGCTGGTGGAGCACCTGGTGCCTGCCTTCCAGGAGGGTGACCTCGAGTATGTCAACACCTTCCCTGGCATGTGCTGGGTGTTCACCACCATTGAGAAGGTCCTGGACTGGGTGTTCCATAGGTGAGTGCCCGCCCATTCCTGGAACTTGACTGCTCTGCCACCAACTTGCTTGTGGCTCAGAAATGTCATTTCACCCACTGGTCTCTGATTCCTCCTTGGGAAGGGGGCAGTAAGAGGAGCACCCTCCAAGGTTGATTGTAAGAACCACCTGGGAGTATCCATGGAAAGGGTTTCCCAGAGCCTAGCTCAGTGGGCAGGGTGGCTGCAGGGGAGGACTTTCCTCTCATCAGTGAGGAGGCTCTCGGCCTCACCCCCTTACTGACCCGAGATTTCTCATTTCTAAAGGAGGGTGAAGATCCCTTTCAGGGCCTCTGACCTTGGTGTGGTCAGAGCAGGGATCAGTATAGTCTGCCAGAGGGGTCCAGGCCCACCCTATGTCTGAGAAGTTTCCACTTAGAGCTCATTCTTCACCACATATACATAAAGTGTCCTCTAGGTACAGGCACTTTCTTAGGCACATAGCTTCATGCAGTGAAAAAGCAGACAAAAGTCCCTGTCCTTCTGGGTTCCATTTGAGTTGGGGTTGCAAGCAGTAACACATGTCCTCTTAAGCAGGGGGTACACTCAATAAGCTAGCTGTGACACACTCATGGTCTCCCTAGATATGGATGTAACTTCCGTGAGAGGGACAGGAGGCCATCACTGACTCCTGAAATGACAAAGTGAGTGGACTTTGGGGGAGGGGAGGGGCTCTCCTTACCAGAACCCAGTGTGATGAGTTAGGAGGTAGGTGGCAGGGAAGGGCTGGGCAGAACCCTTGGCCCCACACATCCTGTGAACCCCCTGGAAGGCTGAGTCCAGAGGGTTTTCCCCTCCACTTAGAAAGGAGTCAAAGGAGGCTGTGGGCAGGGCCCTGGGGCACTGGCTGCAGAGGACCCTTCGCCAGCACAGCCCCATCACAGCCCCAAGGCCCCAAACCCCACATCGTGCAGGCCCATGACAGGAGGTGGTGAGCAGCCCACTCCAAGTCTACCCTGGACCTCAATCCTGTGTCTGCCTGCAGGGATGGCAGGGCCAGCTGTGCCCCTATCATTTGGGGGGGGCTGTGTCAGTGGGAAGAGGAGACACACACGTGACACCTGGCAGAAGATGAGGCAGCTCCTCGTGGCAGAAGTTACCTGGTGGGGGCCATGAGGGTCCAGGCAGGGAGGACAGACCCTGTTCCATCATCATTCACATATTGATGAAGCTCCTACTGTGTGTCAGTGCCAGCCTGTGGACAGACCAGTCAAACCCCTTAACTGTCCTTATGGTCTCTGTGTTCTAGTGGGAGGGCCACTGGGGGGCAGGATGGAAACAAAGGCAAGTACCTGATTCTGTTGCCCACCCACCTGCCCTCAGCACCCTCTACTCCCTGCTGGGTACCTGGATGGACCAATACTCTGAGGATTTCCTGCAGCCATTACACCCTCCCTGCCTCAAGCTGCTGGTGGTCTACACCCAGGTGCATCTACCAGGCTCTGCCTTTGAGCACCATGCCTTAGCTCTCCTTTCACAGATGAGCCACTTGGAGCCCAATGAGGCAGACCCAACAGTGAGGAGGGCCCAGCGTGGGAGGAGTGAGCTTGTGGTGTGGGGTATGGGACTGGACACATAGGCAGGAACTACCAGATGTTGCCCTTGGACCAGGAGCAAAGAGGAGCCCAAGACAAGTCAGCTTGGAGACCGCAGCATAGGAACACTCTTTGGGGCTGGATCTTTCCCTAGAGATAGTGGGATCTTCCATGTACTTGAAAGACACTTGGAGCCATTCATGGTGTGGAACCTCCCTCTTCTCCAGCTCTTTTGTCAGCTCCAGTGCTGCAAATGCCTCCAGTGCAACCGCTAGCACTGGTTCCTCCATCTGCAGCAGACACAGGGGTGGTTCCAGAATCTGAATCAGCTCCATCTCCACCTCTACTGCCACCTACTGAGTTTGCACAAGTGCTTGGTCTGCAAAAGAGCCTGATGCATTATCTGATGTTGCACCAGCTCCTGAGCTGAAGGTGGCTCTAGCACCACCACAATTGCCACCCACAGAGTTAGGGACCATGACTACCCTGGAGCTAGACCATACTAATTCATCAGGTGGAGCACCTGCTCAGGAGATGCAGGCAGCTGCATCACAATCAGCAGAAGTTCCAGAGACTGTGGCTCCCAGATCACCATTGGATGCACCAGTTCCTGGACCAAAGGCAAGTCCAGCTCCACATACATTGCCCACTGTACACATATCGGCACTACCCATTCTGGGGGTAGAGCCTACTACTTCACCATCAGAACTGGCTACAGACTTTGAAGAAGCTTTGCTGTCACCTCCACTGCCACCCATGCAGGTAGCACCAATGCCCACTCTAGGGGTAGAGCCGGCTCCGTTTCCAGATGTAGCTGCTGCTGCCAGGGTGGAGGAAGCCATGTCACCATTTGTAGCACAATTTCCTGGGCTGGAGGCAGTCCCACCACTACCTCCAGTACCACATACACAGTTCATGGCAGTGCCATTCTGTACCTACAGCCTGTTAACTCACCTTCAGCAGCTATGGCTCTCGAGTCAGAGGCAAGCCTTCAAACACCATGAGAGTCACTGCCGGAGCTCAAATCAGGACCAGGGCAGGCGACACCACCAGAGCCTTCTTGCCCATGGGCTGAGACCTCAGAGGACGGGCTGAGTGAGAAGAAGGCTGACGTCCTGGATTTCCCTCCTGAGCTGGTGGCAGAGCAGTTGACACGGATGGATGCGGTGAGCAGCCGTGCTCAGCAGGGTGGAACTTGGTGGATCTTCCTCCCAGAATCTGCTGCCCCAGCCTTACCATCTCCTGAATCAGAATCTTATAATCTGGGCCCAAACCCTGGCTCCACTCCCAGCATTTCAATCTGGGCAAGATTATTAATCCCCAAGCCTGCATTTCACCCCTCTGAAGAGTATAGGACACTAACCAAACCTGCCACATGCACTGACTGTGATGACAAACTGAGAGCAAAAAAATAGAAGCCTGAAGAGGCTTGGCCTTGGGTGGTTGAAGGGAGCTCACTGAGGTGCAGTCAGCTTCACAGGTGTGCCACTCTGTGCTGGGGGTCTCCACCGTGTCAACAATAAAAGCCTCTGATGTGCACTGGAGCCTCAGGCAGGCACTCCAAGTCTGACCACAAGCAGTCCCAAGAGGCATTATCAGGAGGGGCAGTGGTGCCACCCAGGCCTGTGGCTGCTTGAGGCACCTTGGCTGCTGGAGTCTGTGAGATGGACTTGTAAATGAAGTTCTCTGCACCCCACTAGCCTTTGGGCTGGGGTCTCTAGAGTGCTAGGTCCCCTCAGGGAACAGAGAGCCCACCCTGTCCTCAGCCTGCCAAGCTCCAGCTGAGAACACTGGACACTGGCCTGAGTTCTGAGCGCCTCTGGGATCTGAGCTGGATAGGGTGGGGCTGGCTAACATCCCTTCCTCCACAGGAGCTCTTCAAGAAGGTGGTGCCATATCACTGTCTGGGCTCCATCTGGTCCCAACACAACAAAATGTGTAAGGAGCATGTGGTGCCCACCGCCCATGCCACCATCATGCAGTACAACCGTGTGATCAACAGTGTCACCTCCACCTGCCTCAGGAACCAGAGCATGAAGGCCCCAGACAGGGCCAGGGTGGAGGAGTACTGGATAAAGGTGGCCAGGGTATGCTCAGGGGGCCCTCTCTGAAGTCCTGAAACCCCCCTTTGTTCCTATCAGCTCTCAAGACTGCAGGCCTTCCCTGGCCTGTAGCACAGCCCTGCACTCTCCTCGCTTCCCAGCCAGGCTACTCCTACAGGTTGGGTGTAGGTGTCACTCTGTGTCCATGGTGAGCTTCAGGGTCTCCCTCAGTGTCTGTCTCATCCAAGAGGGGAGATGCCAACTGAGGGGGCTGAAGCTGGAGCAGGGGGCACTCAGACCACCTCTGATGGCATACCTTTCTCCCTCCCCAGGAGTGCCGAATCCTCAAGAACAACTCCTCATTCTATGCCATCATATATGCTCTGCAAAGATACTCGATTCTCCATCTGGTGAAGATGTGGGATGAAGTTTCCAGGTGGGCAGACCTCTCTAGGTGACACCAGATTAGACCAGGGACACCCTTCAGGGAGCCTAGGAGGCAGCAGCTCCTGGGCTGTGTCCAGTCAGGGTGGAGTTCTACATCTCCATATCACCTGAGGTCAGCTGTTCTGCCACAGCACTGATTCCCTCCTCTGTCATTTATGGAGTTGAGCTAAATGGGAACATGTTAAGTGTTTGCTTCTCAACAACACTCTGTCCACTTGAAATCTACACATGTAAAAACCATCTACTCATGAAATGGGGATGGGGTCCCTGTTGTGCCCATGTGAGTGCTCAGTGCCCAAGTCCACACTCTCCTGCAGTCCTCAGAGCTACCCAGTTTCAGCACCACCCACCCAGACAGTCTGGGTCCCAGGCATCAAAAATAAAGGGTTTTAGCCCTTATACCCTCCCACCCACTCCCACATTTCTGCTTCCTTCTTGCCCTCCCCCAGGGAAATCTTAGGCCTCTTTCAGACTTTGAGATTTACTCAAAGGAGCACAACTACTCCCAGAGCAGTGAACTGATCATCAAGGTAAAGAGGAAGCTGGGGGTCAGGACACAGGAGCTGGGTTTGTTAGTTTTCCACTGAAAATTTCTTTGAAAATATCCAGTCTGACCTATTCTGAAGGAAGATGAAGATCAATATGTTTGGTTCATGGGCAGGGGGAAGGGCAGTTGTAGGGCATTAGTCTGGGTTCTCAGATGCAGTGGATGTGGCTGGGATGTTCCAATAGCAGATAATGAACTGGCAGGATGAGAAGTCTCCAGCATGGGAGGGTCTCATAACTGTGCCTCATTACTAATGACATGTGTGCCAGAGAGCTTTCTGAAATTTTTGGGAGACAGGAAATCATGGCAGGTCCTTCCTGACGATAACTAGAAATATCCACATAAAGGAGGAAGCAAAACTTCAATGTCCAATACTCCTGGCAGCCCCACCCTACCTGGGCAGTCAGACCTGGCACCTTGGAGAATTGTTCCTGCATGGATGCAGGGACTTGTCTGCAGGCAGAATATCCTGAGTGGACCCCTGGGGAGGGACAACTTTTGTATGCTTTTTGGCAGACTTTGGTGTCTCCACTCCTGTGGGCTGAGGCAAGCAGCAGCTGCTCAACTAGGTCTCCAGAGACACCTTATTCTCAAGCACCATGGGTGGGATGACACGAGGCCCCTCCTCACTCAGAGACCAAGAGAACCATACACAGTTTAGTGGTTGTGGGTGGCGGAGTGACATCAGCTCAGACCTCCATCTGGAAGGAAGCAGACTGTCTTCTGATGCCCTGACTGAATGGGTACATGTCAATACCCTCATGGCCTCCGTGTCTGCATGTGGAATGGAGGCATGACCATCCAGTGGTGCTGCCCTCATGGCGAGGTGGTGAGGTTCAAGGGAGAAAAGGAAGGTGCCTGAGCATTCCTTTGACTCTGAAGGGAGAGCTTGAACTCCAGAGAATCTGCACTGCTATTGTTCAAAACTAAGTCCTCTGAACTCCGGATAAGGGGACAGATCTTTGTCCTTATACCACAGATGAACAAACAGACTCAGGAGACCAATCCACTGGTACAAGTTCACTCAGGGGACATCAAGCATGTGGTGGAAGCAGATTTCCACCTGTCCACTATGCCAAGGTGTCTCATACACAAGGGAAAATGGGTGAGGGGTGGAGCACCTCACTGACCTTATCCCCAACCCTGTATAAGTCAATCTCTAAGTTTGCCACCCTGGAGATGATCCCTGAAACTGCCCAGAAGCAGCAGCAACCAGAGAGGGCGAGTGTGCCTGAGGCCAGGATGGTCACTGTGTGATGACCTCCATGTCAGGATGGGGGTCCTTCTCAAACTCATCCCTCCTGGGCACTAAGTCTGGAAAGCCTCTCTTCTGTGTCCCCGCTCCTGACCTTTAGGGCAGGGGCTGTTTGAATCCTGGGGGGACTAGTTGCATCCAGTCAGACCTGGAGCCTTGAAAAGCTGACTCAGGAGGGATGGGGTGGGGGAAGAGGTGAACTTGGTGACTGAAGAAAAGCCAGTGCTGGAGGGTGACTGCAAGGGTGTTGGGGGTCCTTGGAGGCTGTGAGGGGAACTCAGGGGGTTACCACTAACTTTCCTAGACTGTCCCAGAGGAAGGCTGGGTGGTCCTGGAGTGTGAGACTGAGGAGTTTTCAGAGCTGGGTCTTGCGGGCACCTAAGAGCCTGTGCTCATCCCAACCCCACCCAATGCTACAGGGTGACTTCCAGGGCATGGTCCCATGCCTGAGAACATTCCTCAATCAATTTTTGTTATTGGATTATGCCATGCCGGATTATCTGGATGTAAGTGTGCCTGGGAGCCTTGGCAGGGTGGGAAAGGGAGCCTGAGGCTTCAGAGGAGCGGCCCTTCTGAACCCCGAGCTCTCAGCAGTGGGCACACCAACTCTCCTGAGAGCTTCGGAGATGCCCTGGGTCCTGGGGTGCTGTGGCCTTCTTACTGATGAGGAAATGGAGGCTGATCCAAGGGACCATCTTTCCATTGCCCTCAGAGGCTGGGACTGGAATGTCTCTCTGTCTCCACTTCTGGTCCCCTTTCCTCATGCCCAGAAGCCTGCAAGGATGCATCCCTGTCTGGACTATCTTGTGCATGTTGACCCCTCAATAGTACATTGTGACAGGTGCTGAGCAGCTGTGGGCATGGCAATGGCTGGGGGCCCCTTTAAGATGGATGCAAACTCTCTGCCTTCCAGGGGAGGAAGATCAATTTTGACAAAAAGAAGAAGGTGAGCAGCTGTGACCATCACAGTGGGGGTGGGGGTGGGGTGGGTTTGGGGAAGAAAAACAGAGACCCTCCTGGGCAGGATACCCCCTGACTGCATGCAGCTTCCCTTAAATTCAGGGGCAAGTGTGGGGGGTTATCCATGGGATGAAGGACAACTTCTTGGAGGAGGAGCTTTGTGAAGTCAGCCCTGAAGGCCAGTAGAGCCTGAAAGGGAGTGAAGGGGTGGGGGGACCCATAGGAGCAAAATCAGCCACAGATCCCATCCCTCCCAGCAAGCCCACTCAGGACTCAGCAATACTTCTTCCTTCCCTCTGGCCTCAGGAATGTCAGATGGTTGCTGAGCTCCAGCAGCTCCAGGCAGGTTGCTGCTGCAATGTCCTTATGCCCAATGAACAATTTAGGGCCTGGTTTGGGGCTCTGAAGCAGCTCAGCAAGAATAACAGGTGAGGCCAGGGCAGAATCAGGCCACTGTAGGTGGGATCACCCTGGTGGATCCTGGGTGAGCATAGGACATGTTTCCTGAAGACATCTGGGGCACACAAATGCCATCTCCTATGCAGACACTGGGAGGGATGCCTGAGGTGTGGCTCTGGGAACCTCACAGCAGCCACTCTGTCCTGTAGCTACCACCTGTCTCAGGAGATAAAGCCCCCATTCCAGTTGGCCAATAAGAGCTTCAAGGCCAAACACCTACCAGAAGGCATCAAGCACTGGGGCAAAAAGTGAGTTCCATGTCCAGGGTCAGCAACTGTGGGCTGCCTTTGGACTCAGGGAATCTTCAGGCTAAGCATGTGCTTGGGGAGCCTGACAGTTTAGCCCTGGGATCCCAGCTCCAATCCCAACCAACCCTGTGACTGGGGCAAGTGGGCCCCTTTCTGGACCTGTTTCCTCTTCTGTGAAATGGGGTGATGCTGCATGATCTCTAAGGCAGGAGGAACCCACTGGTGACTATGGATGAACCAAGCACTTAGCAGGGTGCATTGGTAAGCTGTGCAGGGATTTGTTTGCATGCTGAGGGAAGCCCCCAAGGTAAGCCAACCCATCTATCCAGCCACCAGAACCCCGAGTCCAGTGGTAGCAGCACCACCCACTCCTTTGTCCAGCTCCAATGTGGCCATGACTTCAGCAGCAGGGATGCACCTGACTCACCTCCCATAGACGTGGTCAGCTCCTCAAGCTGTGAGGTAGAAATCCACTTGGACCATGTCCCAGAGTCCCAAGATGGCCAGGAAATGAAGGTGACTGTCCATATCTTCTCCCTGTCAGCCCTTACCTTCCCCCTCCATCTCCTGTGCCCGTTTGGCCTGCTCTGCATCCACAAAGTGGTTGAGGATTTTTGACTCCTATGGAACTTCTAAAGCCCCCTGGAGCTTCTAGAGGAACCCTAGTGTACCCCAAGGCTCTAGGCCTTTTGCTGATCTTTCTGTCTCCCACAGTTGGGACAGTTGACCACTGCATCATCACAAAACTCCTCCGTTGTTACATCAGCATCCAGAGGAATGTCCTCTTCCTCCTCCTCTATCAAACCCAGGGTGATCCTGACCTGCCACAAGGGCCATGACTCATGGCCGCTCTATGAACAGCAAGGGGGTGACTACTGCATCACCCGTGTCAGCCTGGATGAGGACAATGGTAACAACTACAAGAGCATCCTGGTGAGCCGAGCATGCAGCTGTGCCCTGGATCTCCTCAGTGGTTCAGGCAGTAGACACATAAGGAATTCTAGGTTCCCTCCCTGTCATCCTGGTTCAGACTTCCTACTGGGTGGGGAAGGACAGACAGCCACCTCCAGAGGCAGGAGGAGTGTGTGTTTGATGGTGGTCAGGGCTCAAGACAGTGGACATAGGGGTTGAGGCTGGCATGCTGAGAGAGGATGGCCATGGAAGAGCTTGCTGAGGTGGCCCTGGAGAGGAGGAGGGAGAGAAGAACCTGCCAGGCCCTAGGAGGCCATGTGCTTGGACAACCTGAGGAGAAGCCAGGAGGCCAGAACTGAGGGAGCAGGGATCAAGGGGAAGAGGTGAGGTCAGAGAAGCATTGGGAGATGACTCCCTTCAGGCCCAGTGGGCTGCTGGACAGAGCTTGACTTTCTCACAGGGGAAATGGGAGCCACTGGAGGGTCAGAGCAGAACAGGAAAAGCTGGTGACCTTTGGTCTCAAAGTGAAGATTGGGCCAGAGTGGAGAACCCAGCAATTGAGGGGCTGCAGCTGTGACCCAGAGGGGTGGATGAGGTCTGGCCCAAAACAGACGCTGTGAAGATGTGAGCAGGGGCCAGATTCTGGATGGGATGTGCTGATGGAGCCACCCCAGGCCCCACAGCACAGAGGCTGGCCAAGCTGCCATGTTACCCACCTGCCCCAGCCTGCACTTCTCTTGTGGCCAGGAGCAGGTGTGGGTTTACTAAGCCATCACTTGTTCAATCCTTCACCTGAGCCCTGACTGTAGATGGACCCTCATGGTCAAGGCACCAGTGTTCTAGACCTTGCTGAGCACAGCTGCATTGTGGAGCCCAGGGCAGGCCTGGTGTGCTCTATGTTGTCATCCAGGCCCTCCTCCTTTCTGACATCCAGGATCAGACTAGATACGTTTTCTGCCCAGGGGGTTCAATGCTATCTGGAGGTGTCCTCGAGTGCCAGGGTCTTGACAGGGGCACTCCCCTAGGGCAAGAATTTCTCATGATTCGATGGCAGGAGATGACAGAGAGGCCTTAGATTTCACTCCTCAATCCTCACCCTCTGATGCATGGTCTACCTTTGTCCCCAGAGCTCTGAAAGCCCATAGGAGTTGTGCAGGGCAAGGACCCATGGGACAGGTTTCAGCCTAGAGAGAAGGGGTTTGTACCCACACTGGGAAACAACCTCAAGACTGAGGTGGAGGTTCCTGTAGGAATAATGGGAAAAGACCCCCCAGGGTCCCCCTCAATGGTCTCCGCAGTCAAGGAGGAGAAGACACTGAGGAAGTTAAACACCAAGCCTTGGCCATACATGCTACCTTAGGGTCTTTGGCAGCTGCACTCTGGGGATCCAGCTCCAAGACCAATGCCCTGAAGTCCTATCCCCTAACCCACCCAAGGTGAACAACCAAAATAAGGCTTTAGCTGTGATCCAGAAGGTCATGAACAAACACAACCTGGATGGGGACAAGCCAGAGGACTACAAGCTGGGCAAATCATTTCAGAGAGTCAAAGTAAGTTGGGAGGTGAGTTGGAGAGGGCAGTGGTGGAAGAGGTGGACCTCATCCCCAGCCAGAAAATCTGACACTCCCTAGTCCCAGTAAACATGACAGCAGGGTGGGTAGGCACCCTGTCCACATACCAAGCTTCCGAGGGAAGCCCTCAGCACCCATCACATCTTCTCCCACCTGCTCCCTCTTCCTATGTGTACCCTTCCCTGGACATGACCCAGGTATTGGGAAACCAAGTTCAAAGTTAACAACATTGAGGTACCTGGATAAAGGGCTTTTCACCTTCATCCATTGGCAAGATGGCCAAGCAGAGGTCAACTCAAAGGGTGTCCTCTGGACAGGAGGGGTGATTGCACCTCCAAAAGCACCATGACTGGAGGACACAAGCACCAAGTAGGCTACAGGCCATATCTTTATGACAGTGGAAAGTAGACAAAATGTCCTGATCCCCTTTGGAGGTTCTAGGAAGCAAACTCAGTATTCTAGAATATGGGAAAGGGAAAGAATCCAGAAGAACAGCACAGACTAAGAGCCAGGCCTGCTGGGCTCTGAGCCCTTAGATCAGTTCCTGAAGCACCTGGGCTGGCTTTTCATCCCTGAAGGGGAGAGAAAATTAGCCAACACATATACACAAAGTATGTATATGCACAGAAAGGTTAACTGTGTTCCTGTCAGGGAACTGATCCCCCTCTCCCAGCCATTAGCCCAGGCAAATTAAAATGACTCCCACCATTCCTTGAAGCTCAATCTAAATCCTCTCTCTTTCACATGGGAAAAATGGGGCTGTAGGGTGTGAAATATGGCAGAAGGACCCATCATACAGAACAGGAAATGGAGGACTGGAGAGGTTAAGAAAGGAGATGAGTAGCCACATCACTGAGGTTAGAGCAGGAATTCCAGCCCAGTTTTGCTTTCTAGCAGACCAGGAAGAAGGAAGAGTATCAGATCAAAGTGTAAATATTTGGTCACTGTTAGGTACAGCCTGATTGTTAAGGCCTTCAGGACCCCTGCTCAGGAGATCTAAGCAAGGACTGCCCTTGCTGCACCTTAATAGTCTTGTCTTGGGTAGTGCTTGATTCAGGGATGTGCACTGGGTTCTAGAAAGGCAATTTCAGCTGTGAGACCCTGAGCAGTGAAGGTTGCAGGAGGTTGGGTGAGTGAGTAGATGACTTCTTGGCAGCTCCATTCTGAGGGTGACAGTTAGGACTGAAAGTCATTTCTCAAACAAGTGTCTTCATTGTTAGCTGCACCTCTGTAGAGTCTTTCCTCTAGGCAGGTATCATTCAGAGGGCTCCTTTTTGGTCCTTGTGTTGGATTGGGGGATTCAGAACACTGGTAGAGGCCTGTTCTCATGGGATCATCGGAGGTTGTGGTGTCCTGGAACACAGCTGACAACCCCTCTTTTGCCCCACCCCCTAGTGCTGCAGATCCCGGATAGCGTGAATATTTGTGACAGTATGGATCCTTTGGCTACTTATCACATTCATCTAATGAAGCAGTCCACACCCATGGATGCCAAGGCCAAGAACAGAGCTATCTCAGGCTTCCTGGGCATGAAGCAGAAGGGAAACAATTTCCTAAAGGAGACATTCTAACTCTGCCCTAAAATAGGCTATCCTGGGCTCTGGTGACACATCACTAACTTAGGGGGCCACTGAGGTTCTCACCTCATTC
>JAQZBX010066669.1:0-16067 GCA_029593785.1 Cabassous unicinctus
TGATATTCTTTCATAATTTGTAACAAATGTCTCACAACATTGCAAGGTGTTGGTGGTGGGTTGATGTATAGGACCCCTGTAAAATATTATGCATGTTTGCTTGGTAAGTTCACAACTTTTACTATGCTTTTATTGTTTATGTATGTTCATGTATAAATGATATAAAAATAATGATAATAATAGGGTGGGTTGGGAGAAAAATACACCAAATGTAAGATACTTTGGTTAGTAGTAGTATTTTGAGGATGCTCTTTAATCATTAGTTTAAAATGTTTCACAACAATGCAAAGTATTGGTGGTAGGGTGAGGTGTGAGAGCCCTGTATGATGTTATGTATCTTTGTTTGGTAAGTTCACAACCATTACTATAACTTACTGTTTATGTATGTTTATTAATTCAAGCCAGTACTTGAATTAATTAGAAGCTTACTTCTCTAATGTCAACCTACTAAATTTCTATTCACCCAGAAGCATAAAACAAAAATCTAGAAGTTACTAAGTCCTGTTGATTCTCTTCTAAATGTCTTCATTCAGACCACCACATTGCCACCATCCTAGTCTGAGCCACCATCCTAGTCTGTGCCAATATGGTCTCAAAGTGTCTAAATTAATCCCCCAGCCTCTCATCCTGCTTTCCTCCAATTCCTTCTCCACACTGTAGCCAAAGTAGAAAAATCATGTCACTCACTACTTCAAAATCCTTCAGTGGTATTCCATTGCTCTCAGGATAAAGTCCTAACTTTTCAATAGGCTTGCCTTTGTCTACCAGCCCACTCCCCATCCCATGCCCACATCCAAAGCAATCAATTCTTTAAATACAAAGTTTTCACTTCAAACCTTCTTCTGGCACACTTTCTTCTGTCCTTCCCCTATTAGCCTGGTTCATTTCTCAGATGTTAGCGTTCATGTTACTTCACACAACAAGCCTTCCAGATCACTCCCACTTCCTGCCTTACATCTAGAATAGGTTTCCATTCCCATTTGCCTCCGCAACATCTATTTTTCCCCAAAATAGAGCCCTTAACTGACACTATACACATTCTTCATCCCGGTGCCTGAACAGACTACTGTTATAGCTGCTTGTTTATTACCTTCATTCCTACTGAATCATAAGCTCTTCGAAGGCTGGGATCATACCTCTCTTGTGCACAGCTGTATTCTAGTGTCTGGCACTGTGGCTGCCTATCAACAAGTCAAAACTAATTTTTAAATAAACTCTGATAAAATTTCTCATCTTGAGATCAGTTTAATGTTAACAATATACTAAATAGGATTTTAGTGATTTTTGACAATGAAAATTCTCTCTCTTAGTGTCTATTTGGTCATACTTACTCTGGGATACAAAGTGATTTTAGGAGTACTACATTTGGTATTCCTTCCAACTCTTATCTTTAACAAGGAGAATAATCAGCCTAAACATAATATAAACTAACTATACAATCCTTTTCTCCTCTCACTTTCTCCAAGATGGGGGTGGGGGTCCAAGTCATAAATATTTTGGAGGACTTTATGGGAAGCTACCAGAATGTTTAATTTTAAATTTCTCCTTTTTCCCTTTAACTTTCCTCCTCAGTGCTGATCAAATTTAAAGAAATAAACCATTTTTAAAGAGCACTTAAAATATTTGGAGCTCAAGAGACCTGGCCTTCAATCTTTATTAGCTTTGGTGGCTTGAACATCATTTAAGCTCCTTAAATCTCAATTTGTTCACCCATAAAATGGTTAATAAAATGTATCTTCTCTACCAACCTCAATCATGGAGTTGGTGGGAAAATCAAATAAGATAATATACATGTGGCTTTGATTACTTGGTAACAAGGCTTTCATTCCACAAGAAACCTAGAAACCAGCATGAATAAAACGAGAGTAGAGGTGTGCAGAAAAGAGTTACCATAACTAGTTTGAGACTGCTATCGTTAGAAAGACCCACCTGGCAAGGCTGGCCTTTGGACGGTATATGTGAACTTGACCGGTAAACAGTTCCCCACACTGACATGAAACTTTCCCTAAATGATAAGAATGGCTTACTGTGCCTAAACTGTTTGTACAAGGTGATTTATTCTGAATACCTGCTTTCCTTCTGAGAGTCTGGAATTTTGGTACATGCTAGTTAGAGAGTTCCTATGTGACCAGTCCCCATGTTAAAAACCTTGAGCGCTGAGTACACAGATTGTTGCTGGAGGATTTCAGTGGGTACTGTGTGATTACAGTGGCAAAGGGCAATTGGAAGCTTGTGCATGGTTTCCTCCAGACTTTGCGCCATGCACCTGAGCTATTTTCCAAACTCATTGGATGAATAAGCCTGGAAGGAAAGCACTTGCAAAGATCAATTCTTAACCTCTGAGAAAAGTGTTTTCTTTTTTTCTTTCTGCTTTTTGTTTTTATGTTGTTATATGGCATTCAGGAAAAGCTTTGTCATAACACTAGTTAGAAGCTTAAGGAACAGACACCTCAGCAGCTAAATCCCAGTGATAATACTATCAAAAAAGCCATGTTTCACAAAAGATTACAAAACATACAAAGAAACAGAAAGCGATGGCCCAGGCAAATGAGAAGATTAAAGCTTAAGAAACCGTCAATGAGGAGAAGCAGACCTAGAATATACCAGAAAAAGAAGTTAAAAAAATAGTCCTAAATATTCTCAAAGAGCTAAAGGAAAACACAAAGAATAAAAGGAAATCAGCAAAACAAAACGTGAACACAAAGAGAATATCAACAGAGAGATGGAAATTATGAAAAGGAACCAAACAGACCTGAAGACCACAGTAAGAGAAAATAAAAATTCCCTAGAAAGGTTCAACAGCAGACTGGAGCTGGCAGAAGAATGACTCAATGAAGATAAGACAATAGAAAATATTCAGTCCGAGGAGCAGAAAGAAGAATGAAGAAAAGTAAATAAAACCTGAGGAATCTGTGGGACACCATCAAGTGTACTAACATAGGCACTGTGGGATTCCCAGAAGGAGAAGAGAGAGGGAAAGGGACAGAGCAAATATTGAAAGAAATAATGACCAAAAAATTTCCCAAATTTAGTAAGTCATGAATATACACATCCAAGACACTCAAATGAACTCCAAACAGGATAAGCCCAAATAAATCCATGTCGCAGCATATTATAATCAAATTGTTGCATGCCAAAGATAAAGAGAAAATTCTGAAAGCTGCAAGAGAGAAGCAATATGTCACATACAAGAGAGCCTTAATAAGCTGAAGTGCCGATTTCTCATAGGAAACCAAGGCGGCAAGAAGGCAGTGGGATGACATATTTAAAGTGCTAAAAGCAAAAAACTATCAACCAAGAATCTGGTATCCAGAAAAACTGCCTTTCAAAAATGAGGGAGAGATCAAGACATTCTCAGATAACCAAAAGCTGAAGGAGTTTGTAACCACTAGACTGGCCCTACGAGAAATGCTAAATCTAGTTCTGCAGGGTGAAAGGAAAGGACACTAGAGAAACGACTGAAGCCACATGAAAAGAATGAAGATTTTCACTAAAGATAATAATATGGATAAATATAAAAATACCAACACTATTGTATTTCTGATTTGTAACTTCATTTTTCCTTCTTACAGGATCTAAAAGCCAAATGCATAAAATGAAATGATAAATCAGTGGTTTGGGACTCAGAATGTATAAACTTGTAATTTATAAGAACTACATAAAGGTGGGAGGACAGAGAAGTATAGGACCATAGTTTATGTATGCCACTGACATTGTTAGTATCAAAGTAAACAACACTGTTACAGATTTAGGATGTTAAATTTAAGCCCATGGAAAACACAAAAGAAAATATCAGAGAATACGCAAATTCACAGAGACACAACACAAAGTAGAGTACAGGTTAGCAGGGGTCAGGGTCAGGAGCAATGGGGAATTTAAGCAAAATGAGTATAGGGTTTCTGTCTAGGATGAAGGGAAAGTTAAAGTAATAGCTTTAACATTGTGAATGTGACTAAGCCCATTGAATGGTATGCTTGGAAGGGGTTGGGATGGGAAAATTTATGTTGTATATATGTTCTCAAAAATTTTAAAAAGAAATAAGAAATTAAAGAGATAATGACAATTAAAGGCAATACACAATACTGAATAGAATTTAAGAATGAAGGTAAGGACATTATTGGCACATGAGAAAAAAATTGAGTTTACAGAGGAACTCTAGAGCATAGGTTACTAGCAGATCAAATGTGGGTTGAGAATGGGAGCCAATGCTTAATGTATGTAGAATTTTTAATAAGGTGTATTGTAAAAGTGTGGAAATGAGTAGAGTTGATGGTAACACTTCACAGTGAGTATAACTAACAGTGCTGATTTTTAAATGTGATTGTGGCTGAAAGGGTTAGTCTGTGGACATAAATATCAATTGAAAGGCAACTAGAGAATAATATAGGGTATGTATAAGATAGTGATTTCGGTGGTGGATGAAGACAGTCGTTAATAGCATAAACATAAAAATATTCTTCTTTTACAAAGTGTTAAGAATATGGTGACACATGGAAAAATTCCATGTAATGTAACTCATGGACGATAGTAATATTTTAACATTCTCGCAGCAATCTCAAAGAAGATATTATATCAATTCTACAACAATAGGGAGTTATAAGGGGGTATGGGATTTTTCCTTTTGGACTATGGAAAACTTTCTAAAAATTGACTGAAGTGATGACAGCACAACTGAAGAAAATGAGAGCACTGAGTGTACACTTTGAATGGATTGTACAGGCATGGGACTGTATAATACAGTAAATCCTGTGGTGGAAGATGGACTATGGTTAACAGAATATAAGAACCTTCTCTCATGAACTATAACAAACATATAATACTAATACAGGATGTTAATAATCAGGTGGGTTGGGAGAAAAATACACCAAATGTAAGATATGGGCTATAATTAGTAGTAATATTTTGACAATGCTACTTCATAGTTTGTAACAAATGTTTCACAACAATGCAAGGTGTTAGTGGTGGGGTGGTATATGGGGTGTGTTTGTTTAGAAAGTTCACAACTTTTACTATATACTTGAATGACCTATAATAAAATTTTTTTTAAAAAGTGAAGACTTCTCCCTACCAAATGGGAGTAAATAATTGTTAACCATATATCTGATAAGAGTTTAATATCCAGAATAAAGAACTGCTACAATTCAACAACAAAAAGAAAAATAATGCAATTTAAATAGACTTTCTCTAAAGAAGATATGCCTTTAAAGAAGATATGCAAATGGCCAGTAAGCACATGAAAAGATGCTTAATACATCATTGGCCACCAGGGAATTACAAATCAAAACCACAATGAGATACCACTTCACACACACTAGGATGGCTATTATTAAAAATATGTATGTGTGGGTGTTGAATTTTTACATTGCTAGTGGTATTATAAAATGGTGCAGCCACTGCACAAGTCAGTTTGGTAGCTCTTCAGAAAATTGCAAATAGAATTACCATGATGCGACAATCCTACTTTTTGGTATATACCCCGAAAAATTAAAACCAAGGACTCAAACAGATATTTGTACATCAACGTTAATAGCAGCATTACTGACAACAGCCGACATGTGAAAGCAACCCAAATCATACATCAACAAATGGATTTTTTAAAATGTGGTATATACTCACAATGGAATATTATTCAGCCATTAAAAGTAATGAAGTTCTGATGCATGCTACAACATAGCTGAACTACTCCACATAAATAAATCATGTTGAGTGAAATAAGCCAGACACAAAAAGACAAATATTGTATCATCCCATTTATATGAAATACCTAGTATATGTAAATTTCAGAGAGACAGATTATAGGCTACCAGGGGCTGGGGGACAGGGGAAGGGGAGTTATTGTTTAAAGGGTACAGCGTTTCTAATTGAGGTGATAAAAAAGTTGAGGCAGTGGATATTGATAATGGTAGCACAATATTATGAATGTAATTAATACGACTGAATTTGTGTACTTGAAAGTGGTTAAAATGGGAAATTTTGAATTGTATATGTCACTACAATAAAATATAAAAACAGGAAGCAGGAGGCCATTTGCACACATCTTCTCAAATTCCTGTTTTTTCCTTCTTTTTCTCTTGAGTTTTCTGTCTGTCCCTCCAGCAAAAGTAGGGAGGAGACTGGATGAGGATACTAAGAAGGCTGAAGGGTAAAGCATTGATGGGTAAAGCTCAGCTGTGGGAAGTTGAGTTCTGCCACTTTCTAAAGAAGCCATGCAGCCTTTAGTTGGTCTGAGCATCCATTCAATTGGGTCACAGGTAGAATTTTGAACAGTAATCTTCCTTGCCTTTCTGAAATCCTCTTGCACCAACTCAGCACCCTCAGGTTAAGTTCTGGCTACCCAAAATTCAGCTCTAGACCATTCTCTAACCCCCAAATTTCCTCTAACTCTCTTTTCCACAAACTAACTTCTCCTAAAGACCCAGAAACTATAGCTACATATTGATCTGAATATTCTCAGGGCAGGGGGTGGGAGGGCAGGGGGAGGGGGATGAGTGAGCATCTACTGCCTCTGGCCTACTTTATAGCAACAGACCAAACTGTACCCTGCCCCCACCCCACAGGCAACAACAACAAAAGATTTGGTGAATAATTAAATGTGGTACTAGGGCAGTGTTAAAAATTCCTCAAAATGGCCCAGTGGTAGAAATAAGAAACCTAAACAATTTAATTTTACATTTATCTTAAGGCACTGGAGGGATGTCAAAATGAAAATGTCCCAAAGGCAGCTAAAATGTGTACTTGAACCTCTCTTGTGTGCCAAAGTCAGAGAGAGAGAGAGATGTAATTTTTTTGCCCTCAATGAATTTTTGGTGAATGAATCAATCAATGAATCAATCAATGAATGAACTTATTTAATCCAACCTCTGAAAATTAAGAAAATTTTCTGCTATCATGCTTTGCTATCTGTGTTTATTTAATTCTCCCCACAGCCCTATCTGTATGTGGGTGGGGAGGCACTATTTTTTTTTTCTTTGTGTCTTTCTCTTCATTGTTAAAATGATCCCACATTAATAGATTTTTATCTCATATTTCACACTCACTTTTAAGTTGAGAAAATCTCAGAATACTTGAGGATATGAAAAACTGAACAAAATATGCAGATAACCTAATAATGTCCCTTTTATAGCTAATAGCTTACCAGTGAGTTTAACTTCTAAAAAATATAAGTTTGAAAACCAGTCTGCTGGTAGTTTGTACATATAATAAGCAACCTAAAAGCCACTGTTTTGAATAGTCTCTTATTTCACAAGTGCTCTGTACTTATAAGAATCAAGAAGTCATCTGAAAGTAAGCGAACATTTAATTTAGTAATATTAAAACTATTTTGATGGAAATATTTTGATATTTTCAATATCAGCTTCATATTTGAAAATTGGGATATTGTCTAAAATATTTAAATAGGTTTTAGAGAGATCTTTCTTCTATGGGTTATTCAGAGAAGGCCTCACAAATAAAAACTAATTTTAAATTAGTTCTTGTTTGTAGAATCACTGTTTTTGTTTGCAGAATCACACAAATAATAAAAGCAAAGGCTTAGAAGATTAGCATCATCTCAATGTTACCAATTCCATTAATTTATTCAATCTTTCTTCACATATTTTTTAAGTTTAAACTAACAGTTCTCCAAAATAACCTCAAATCACAAAAAAATATATGTCTCTAGGATCTATCACTTCCATTCCTCATGCCAATCCCAAAGCCCAGGCCCTCATGATATTATGTAGATTACTGCAATGTGGCTTTTTTCTTTCCTTTTTTTTTTTTTTTTGCGGTACGGGGACCTCATATGTGGAAAGCCAGCACTCAACCACTGAGCCACATTGGCTCCCCTGACTTAGTTTATTCATTTGTTTTGCTTGTTGTTTGTTTTTTGTTTTAGGAGGCACCAGGAACTGAACCTGGGACCTCCCATGTGGGAAGCAGGTGCTCAACCACTTGAGCCACATCCACTCCCCCATTTTTTTCTTTTTAAATTTAGCCTTTTCTTTTCCAACTAATTCCAAACTCATCTTCTATGAATCACTCATGAGGCCATTCCATTACCCCAAATCTATCAGTGACTCCTTATGTCCTTTCATATGGATGTCCACAAATTTTCTAAGATATCCATTCCTTCAACCATCCTATAACAGCACCCAACCATACCACTACCATCCCCTTTTACCTTACAGGGAAATGTATTCCTCCCCCTAAGTCTATGGATTTGATCCCATCCCTTCTGATTTCTTATTCAAACTTATCTGTTTCTTATAACTCTGATCTCTTTCCTCCATTTATCTCCACAAAGTTCCATATTAAGCTACTGCCACATTTCCTTCCCTTCTAAACCAAACTTTCTGAAAAAGTTGCTTAAGTACAGCCTCTTCTTACCCCACTCAACCTGTGCACAACATTTGAAAGTGTCACTTCTTTGCGTTCTATTCTGATACCCTCTTCTCATCCAGCTTCCAACACATTATCATTTTTTGGCTATCCTTTTGAATTCCACTGCAGAAGTGTTTAGAACAGAGACCAGGTATAAGTATTTTTAAAAACCTTCATGTAGACAATGGAATACATGCAGTAACATGGATGAATATCAAAAACATTTATGCTTAGTAAAAGAAACCAGATACAAAAGCTACATAACTTATGATTTCATGTTTATGAAATTCTGGAAAAGGCAAAACTATAAGGACAAAAATCAAATCAGTGGTTGCTAGGACCTGTAGGTGAGGAAGGGAAGATTCACTACAAAAGGGGTAACAAGGGAACTTTTTGGAGTGATGGAAATGGTCTGTATCTTCGATTGTGGTGGAGGTTACAGGCATGTATACATTTGTCAAACTCATCAAACTGCATACTTAAAAATAATTAATTTTGCTGCATGTAAATTATATCTCAAAAAATCTAACTGAAAAAAAAAAAAAAAAAAAAAAAAAAAAAACCTTCACAGATGACTACAGTATGTAGTCAGGGTTGAGAATCACTTATCTAAAGAGTAAGACTTCAAAATCTCTATCTCTAGCCTTAACTGCCTACCTACTAAGAAACCCCTTCCTGAATCTCAAGGTACCTTTTTAAGTTCTACAACTAAACTTCCTTATCTTCACTATGCCTTCTCTTTTCCTTCTCATATTCCTTATCTTGGTTAATGGCACTACAATCCCCATTTTCCTGACAGGAGATTGATTCACAACTCCTTCTACTCCCTCCCATTCCATAGTCAGGCCTTCACTGAATCTTCTTCTCCCAGATATGACTCCTTCTTTCCCATCCTTCTACTCTGCCATGACTCTACCCTTTCTATCCTCTAAAAACTGCAACCATGCCTTAACTGGCTTCTGCTTCCAATCTCTCCCCACTGTGCCCCACTGGTCTGTCACACCATCACCTGAGATAATTTACTGAAACACAAAGGAGATTGATCATATCATATACAGCTGTTAATTCCCAGGTGCCTAACACACACAAAGCTCTCCTTATAATTTGATACCCAGCATTATTCCAACCTTTCATCTCCTGCTATTCCTCTATATAGATATCCTGAAACTTGCAATAACCACCAAACTTATGCCCTTTCCTAAGGTCATGCCTATGAGCATACCTCAACTTGTAGTACCTCTTCCTTACCTCATTCAACCTGAAAATCCCAATGTATCATCTTAGATTCAGGATACAGGTCAATGCCAATTCCTTGAAAAATCTGCCTAAACAGAGATAATCTCCCTACATGCCCCCAAAATTACTGATACAGCTGTATTAGAGCACATTAAAGTCATCTGCTTTCATTCACTGAATACATACCATGTGTTGAGCACTGTAGGACTGTGAAAATGCAAAAATGAAAAGACAAAATAGCTGCTCAGATTCCAGCTATAACTACCCATTCAAGTGTCAGTCTCACTGCCTAAACTAAGAGCTGCAAGGGCAAGGGTTCTTAACATGGAGCCTACTGACCCTAAAGGGATCCATAGTTGGTAGTACGCCACTGAACAAGGAAGGGAAAATTGTATCTTTACTTTCACCAACCTCTAACTGCATTTTAGCATTTCCTTCAATTAAATTGGAGGTCATAAGCCTCAGTTGTATTAGCAGTCCCTAAAACTTTGATCACTGACATAAATCATAGATACTATCATTATATTTAATGTAAATATCTCAAAAAATTATTTATGCTCATCATTACTTCAAAATTACAATATTAGACCCACTGCTAGGTCTTGTTATTTAATGAGTTAATAATGTTACCATATCACAAATGTAAATATAAGAACTATTTCAATATTTACTTTTCTTTATAATCCTATGTATTTTATTTCATGTGTTTATAAACACTCTTCTGAGTAAAGGTCTATAAGCTTTACCTGCCTCTTGGCAGAAAAAAATGATTAAGATCCCCTGCCCCAAAGTATCTCATTCTTTTCAGTAGGCCCAGCAGAGTGGCTGGAATTTAAAAAAAAGTTCCCAGGAGGAGGCTGCCACAGCAGCTCCAAGCTCGTGGGGTGTAGAGACGCAGAGGATGAAAATCCTCCAGAGGAGCGGATAGCACAAACGGTGTAAGATGACCAGGAGATGTTGAATAGTTAGGAACTGCTCCAGTGCCAGGTGTAGGTGGGATCCTCCTAGGAGAAGGATGAGGACCTGGACTTCCTCTGACTCTGTTTGTCAGGCCTTTGGCAACAGCTACCCTGAGGACTTCCACCTGACTCCACAGCATGGAGACTATTATTCATGGACTGTCGAGTCTAACAGCTTGCAACTGAGAACTATATACATATGTAAGTTTTTGACAAGAGTTGCAATAGAACAAACTTGTGTTACACAGTTTGAAAGTGATAAACAAATTACACCTTTGGAATCAGCCTTAATGACTTGCGCTTCAACTGAAAAGGAACATGACAAACTTCATGAAGAAATACAGAATTTAAGTGAAATTCAGGCTACAGGTGTTTGTACAGAAAACAGCAATTTTAAGGAAGCATAAGTCTTTGAATGAATATTTGGTGACCCAAATTTTTATATGCCTTTAAAAAGGAAATTGCTTATGATAAATAAATTCTCAGTGTTTTTCAACACTTCAGCTATAAGCACCTCATGGAGAAAATTAAGTTATGTGAATTTTGTGCTAAGTGAAAAGTCATCAGCCTTTCTAATGAAGGTAGCAGCAAAAGTAGTGGAAAGTAAAAAAGTAAGAACAATAATTTCTCAAGATGAACCTAATGGTAATGATAATGAAATGGAAACGGAAGCTAATTTGGATATAGAAAAAAGTGTTAGTAACAGTTTACAGTAACTGAATCCTCAGGAAGCACAGTACCCTTGAAATCTCAGAAGAATCTTTTCTTATGTAAGTTTATACATTGCAGCCTATAATAAGCTCTTGATAAGAAAGAGTAGGAACTCTTGAAAGTGGAAGAAAGAGAACAGAAGACCACTGAAAGCAAGACGACACATGTTTTCAACAATCAGCCAGTATCTTCTGAAAAACAATGATCTAGAAAAAAAACAGGCATGGCTTTGGGAAGAAGACAAGAATCTGTAATCTGGTGGGAGAAATATCGAGAGAAAAGCCAGTGAAGATATTATTACATACATTATAAATTCAACAACCAAACAAGTCTCATGCTAATAGATGGAGGACTATGAAGAAACTAAAACTGATTTGCTTACACAGTGAAGACTGGATGTATTTGTAAAAGGTTGTTAAAAGAAGAAAAGTTTAATACTTTGATCACTCCATTTGTTTTAAACTTGCTGGTCATTGATTTATCTTAATATTTTTGTTTAAAGAACTGTTGTGTTTTTTGTTTTTTTCATTAAAGTCATTTAATTCATTTGAGGATTTGTGCTAGTAACATTATATGTCATCACTGCATTTTTTTTTTTTTTTTTTTTTTTTTTTTTTTTTTTTAAAAGAAACTTAGATTACATAAATGTTAACAGAAACTATAGGGCATTCCCATATGCCCTGCTCCCTAGCCCTCCCACATTTTCCCATATCAACAACATCCTTCATTAAGCCAAAATTGATGACCACATCCTGGAGCACTGCCACTAAGCGATGATTATAGTTTACATTGTAGTTTACACTCTCTACTGGACATTTTTGCAAGTTATTACAAGATATACAATGGCCCATATCTGTCATTGCAATGTCATTATGGATAATTCCCAAGTCCCGAAAATGCCCCCAAATTACACCTATTTTTCCCTCTCCCACCTCTCAGATCCTCCAGTGGCCACTGCCTCCACATCCATTGATGAAAGTTCTTCCATTGCTAGGATGACAAGTCTACAGTAGAACAACTTTAAGTCTACTCTAGTCCATTGTCCATTCCCTAATCCTGAGGATTCTGTGATGATGATGTCCACTCCACCTCTGACAGGGGGCTTAGAACTCAAGGGGCAGATGGATGGGACTTTCTTGCTTGCAGTTGTAGACTCTCTCTGTTCCTTGAGATGGTCGTTGTCAGTCATCATCTCGTTAGTTGTCCTGGGTGAGTCCAATGAACTGGAGACTAGGTGTTGCAAGTCTGTTGAGATTCAGGGCCCAACTGGCACATGGACAGCCCAAAGACTTAAATCTCTTGGACATACAACTATCAACTCTAGTACTAACTATAGGTTCAAAAAGAGGGGCAGCAGAGCCATGTGTAGGGAAAACACAACTGAATCCAACTCTTATTATACTGGGGAGCGTAAATTCCAAATAGGACCCACTGGCAGGGCACCAAACTACCTGAGCTGTCTGCCCTGCCTATAGTGTTTGGATGTCTCCAGGGCCCTCAGGAGCCCCACTATCTAAGATAATATTTACTCTGGCAGTCAATGAGTTCTTACTGAGACATGCAGAAGTGTAACCTCTGAAATGACCTCCCAACTCACTTTGAAGTCTCTTAGCCATATAAATTCATTTGTCTTTACCCTTTCCCCCTTTTGATCAAGGTCTTTTTCTAGTTGCATTGCTAGTTCGTGCTTGGTGGTAAACCCTCAGTACCAGGGAGGCTCATCCCCGGGAGTCATGTGCCATGCTGGGGGGAAGGTAATGCATTTATATGCTGAGTTTTGGCTTATAGAGAGGTCACATTTGAGCAACAAAGAGGCTCTCAGGAGGTAATGCTTAGGCACCCTATAATACTATGCGCTAAGTTTCAATTTCAAAAGTAAAGGTTCGTAAGTACAGTCATTGCAATCAAGGGCCTGTCAGTGGTCCATCCTCCCTCACTAGTCACTGCCCCTGTACTCAGGGGATTCTTGCGGTCCCATTAGAGAATGTGGCAGAGTTCTCCAGGATGGGAATTCGATATTTCTTTGGTTATTGTGTGGATCTCCACCCACAGTGACAATGCCCCATGAACACTTGAATACATTCATATGCCTTACAGGTATGCCCCATGTGAACCTCCTCCCATGTATTCCCCATCTCTGACACTGCACACCAATGATCCTCCCGTGTCACAGTTGTAACCCTTCTATGATCTAAAGCTTCTTCAAAATTAAAGCCTACAAAATAAATGAATACAATAGGAAAATGATATAATAATGATGGTTTAAAAATAACAAATACACAATTTTTTTTAAAAGTTTGAAATAAAAAATGAAAAAAAAAAAAAAATTTAACATTGTCTTTCATCACTGTAAGATCCGTTGTCTTGTATGTACAGTGACATTTGCTTCCATTTATTCACCCAGTATCTTATTTTTTCATTTTGTCTTCAAAGAAGCTTTAGGTTACAGAAAAGTCATGTACAGAATATATGTGATTCCCATATACCAACGTCCTTTCCCTTTTCCCCTTTCCCCTATTTATAACATTTTACATCTGGATGGTACATTTGTTACCACTGATGTACAAATATTGAAACACTGCTACTAACCATGGTCAATGATTTACATTGTGGTTTACATTTTGGACCGTACACTTTTACAGATTTTGATGAAGTTTGACATGGTCTGTATCCATCCTTGCAGGATCATGAAGAACAATTCCATCGCCCCAAAAATGTCCCATGTTCCATCTATTCTAATTCCTCCCTCCCTCTCCCCTCGGGACCCATGGTAACCACCAAAATTAAATCATTGAAGGACCAGATTCATACTTACTTGCAACAACACTGAGGGCTTGACATAATGGCTTCTCCTCCCCTATTAGGCATTGCCTATGCTCTCAAGAGACTCCTGCCCCTCTATCTGAGATCATAGCAGGACTCCCCAGGATGGAAGTCCAACACCTTCCCACTCACTATGTAAGTCTCCACCCCCTGATACAACACATTATGACAAGATGAATGCTACACACTCCCTTGAAGCCAGCCCCAGGTACGACCTGTCCCGCATGCCCCCACATCCAACACCTTAAACCAGTAACCCTCCCCTGCCATATTTGCCAAAAGAACATTCCTAACGTTGTAGTTTTAATCACATACCTACAAATCCCCAGAGTTCACCTGCTCCCTCCCCCCATCACTGTAGTCTTAAAAATCTTTTTACTTTGGTAAAACTGTTGAACCCTACCTTATTAAATACCCCCAGACCCAAATCATGGTTCAAGAGGAAAAAAAAGGAATGAAAACCTGTTAAGAGAAAAAATATTTCTATTAACCTAGCCTGTTACTGTAGACTGACCTCATCCCTGTAACACAAGCAAAAAAAAGCTTCTCAATCAGTGAATAATAAATGATAGGCCTTTGACATAAGAGGTAATGACTTGATTTAAGGTTTTAATATTACAAAGACATTTGTTTATAAAATAATAAATGTATAAGGCAATCTATCAATTATAACATACTTAAGTTTTCATATAAAGAAAAAAAACTTGAATATAGTAACACCCATAAAACAGAATTTATACTATAAACATGAATAGCTTTGTGTCTCATTTAGGTACATTTTGACTTATGTTCCAGTGTAAAAATTTCAACAAAGATGGTTTTAAATAAAGCTCTTTATAGCCTAGAGCCATAAACATCAAATTCTCCAATACTTTCACTTAATAAACCAATACTGGGCTTAAATGGTATTCTGTAAGTGCTTAAATTGGAATTAACCATGATGATTTTAACATCTATGATAAATACTACACAGACAAAACCAAACATATCTTACCAGGTAATTTTGAGTACTCACCAAAATTTTATTCACTAGAGAATTTTGTCACAGGAATAGAATTTAACGTTATTACCCTAACCCTAAATTTAGCATCTCTAGTTACATGCACCTGATTTAGAAAGTGAGTGAATATAGTATCTAAAATTTAGAGTATTGAGTATTTCTGTAAAAAAATCAAATGCTATCATTTGATATTTTGTATTCCATTTCCTATTAAAAGTTTTATATATTAAAAAAGTTCCGAAAAAGTACCAGATGAATGAACCAATATATGTTTGAAATCAATCAGTTTTAGCTCTTTTACATTTTAAAAGCAAAGTCAAAATGGCCTTTATTTTCCAAATAGTATAAAGGCAGTAAGTTAGATATGATCTCTATGCTACCTCTAAAAAAGTAAACTTGAACAGGTGTTGGGTGACAAATTTTTAAGAGCTCTACCTTTCAGATTGACTTTTTTTTAAAAACAATTTATTGAAGTACATCATTCATACATAAATATACATAACCTGTAAGTGTTCAGTAAACACTGTGAACTTACAAAACAAACATGCATAACATCATACAGGGCTCCCATACATCACCCTACCACAAATACTTTGCATTGTTGTGAAACATTTGTTAACAAATTATGAAAGAGCATTTTCAAAGTATTACTATTAACTATAGTCCGTATCTTACTCCCCTACACATTTTTTTTTAAGGATTTATTTATCTATTTATTTACTTTTATCCATTTTTACCACCCACCCCACCCCCACCCCCCCACACCAGTTTTTGCTGTTTTTGTGTCCATTCGCTGGGCAACTCTCTGTGTCCATTTCCTGCCCTCTCTTCTCATCCTTCTCCTCCTGTCTTCACTAGGATTCGATCCTCAGAACCGCCAATGTGGGAGAAAGGCGTCCTACCGCCTGTGCCACCTTAGCTCCCGGTTTTTCGGCACGTCTTGTCTTGGCTTTCCCTTGTGTCACTCTCCTGTTACG
>JAQZBX010066670.1:0-16072 GCA_029593785.1 Cabassous unicinctus
TAGGATCCCAGATTAGGAAATGCTAAGCAGGCTCCAAATCAAATGGTTTTCCCCCTTTCTCCCCTTTTTACTTTCCTTGTGTGGGCAACCTCCAGAAAAGAGAGAATGCAGTAGCACACAGCCTACTGGCAACCTGGGGTCCAGACGGGCTGCTGCAAGGGAACAGGGCTCTGGAACCCCAGCTCCTTCTCATGTAAAATGCATGGCCACGTAAAAGTGGCCGGAGGGGCAAAAAATGAACTAACTGCCACTGCTGGTGCTAAGGGAAGCTCTGGCACAACCTGGAGTACTATAGGGAAGTCAGGGAGTGAGTGAGTCTGTGCCGGAGCTCCATAGAGAGGCACTCAGAAAGCTCACAGTGGAAACTCAGGCAGAAATGAAACTTCTGGTTCTCCCACCCATTCATGATCTCCGAGAAACCCTCTCTCGGCTCTGACCAACTTAACTGGCAGTAATGGAGGACCCATTATTAAGTTATTCTACTCTTCAGGCAAAAGTCCTGGTGAGGAGAAAGCAAAGCACTTCTGAAAATGTTTACTTCCAAAGGTGAAAGCAATTCTGACCTTTTCTTATTGGCCTTTGCGTGGCTGAAATTGCCCAAGTTCTAATAAAGTCAAATCAATGAGTAACACCTTTGTGACATTTAAATTTGCCTCTAATTCAGTTTCGAAAGTCAAGCTGCCAGCAAGTTGCCATCACATCAAGGTCTGACCATTTGTGTGAACCTAAAGTTGTCTGGTTCTCAAGGAAGCAGTCTGGGCTACCCAGCAGGTGCTCCCTGCTGGAAACCACTGTGTAAAACCTGTGGCAGCTTGGGGGCAGGGTAGGGGGGACACGTGGGAGGAGGCTGGCGGGAGAGCACAGACCTTACGCTTAAGAGAAAAAGCTCTGGCAGCCTGTTAGGGATTATGGAGGAGTGACTCTCAGGGGCACGGGAGGAGGGCAAAGCAGGATTCTCCATGGCAGCAGAGAAGAGAATTTTTACACAACCTGCAAATTAACAATCTTCTGCCACATGTTAAAATCCATTTTAATCTTGATAAAGCAATTATTTTCCTTCCTCATTCTAATGTGTAGGGACATAAATTATTATGGCCTTAAAACATTTAAAGCAGATCGCCAAGACCGTTTTCTGACTTAAAAGTACTTATGGCTTCTGCAATGGGCTTCGTTAAGGTGTCAGACTTACCCTAAAGGATATGAATCATTTGGCCACATACCCTTGTTCACAGAGCTGACACAAATATTTCTAATCCCATTCTAGGTCCCTGGCCCCTCCTCAGCCTTACCTCTTAATTGCCTGCTGGGCCAGCATGCGATTGCCAGCCAGAAACGTCACGCTGCCCAAGATGGCCAGGTACTTCAGGGTCTGGAACATGTTGAGCTGAGTCCAGTAGACATACATGAGTCCCAGCATGGCTACAAGAGGTGTCATTGTATCCAATTAAATGAAATGGTCACAATGCTTTGAGGCAGAGGATAGTTAACAGTAGCTGCTGGATCAGGAGAAGGTCAGTACTTCTAGAACAGCTTGTTTTATTCCTTTTATCTGATGCCAGAAAGTAGCTTACTCAACATACTTGCCTTGGCAACCAAGAAATCCAGAGGTAAAACCAGACAGCTATATTAATGATCTTATTCCAAGTTCTTGCTCACATCCATTTCTCTGTTTTTTAATGAAAGTAGGCAGGATAAAAATAAATGAATACTTTTCTTTTTATTAAAAGTCTTTCTTAAGGATAATTTGCCACTGTGACTAAGAAAGTAGCAAGGAGGACTGAGGAGGAAGGTTTAGTGAAAAGGGCTCAGAGCCGGGCATTGAGAGCCTTGGGTTCTGTTCCAGACTATCCCCTTAACAGCCACTTAATTTCTCTGAGCCTAAATTCTCTCACCTGTCAAAACAGGGATCATAATTACCACCCCAGTCAACTCCTCTCAGGGTTGCAATGAGAATCAAATGAGGAAATGTGCACAGACAGTACTCTGGAAAGAAGTTGTAGCTCTGAACAAATTTATATTCAGGTTTTGTTCTTAGCCTGACCCAGGAGAGCCATCACTCAAATCCTGTAACTGGGCTGGAGAGAAAGGTCATCCTGATAATTTTGCCCAGAAGGATGATGGATGAATTACAGCGGGGGTTCTTAACCATTTTTGAGGTCATGGACCACTTTGAGAATCTGATTAAAGTTAAGAACTCTCTCTCTCAGGAACATGTACGTAGACAAACAACTTTTGTTCAGAATTTCAAGGGATTCATCTGTGGACCCCTACAGAATCTGTACACTGTGGACACAGAGATGGTGACCCCTGAAAGAAGCAAAGAAATTTTAAAAAGAATACTGAAGTCTCAGTGAAATGCAAGGCACCACTGATTCAGTAGTACTGAAAATCTCTAAAGTGCTTGGCTGATTTGTGAATTTACTGTCTCATTATGTTCAGGTCCTAAGTTCCCAAGAGAACAATGCAGGACAATGTGTCTGGCTGTGGAAGGAACTGTTTTCTATTACCGTTCAGACACAGCCACCAGCAAATGTGAAGATCGATACGGTGGGGAAAGATAACCTTTGAAAACTGCATTAACATTCTTCATCCAGGAAGATGGCTTGATGTAAAGATACCATAAGTGAGTAATCTCTGGGAACGAAGGGGCCTGTTAAATGAGGGCAAATGGCCTGCCAAAAGCAGGCCCACTATAATGACGGCGTTCTAAGCTGATGGACCAAACAGGTTTATCATGATATTAACTTCCTAAAAGGCCAGGAGGAAGAGGGCAATGTAATACTATTAAGTCATTATAGTTAATAGGCGGTTGGTTTACTTCACAGGGCTTTAGCATGGGCAGGCGAAATGTCAGAGGAGGTTAAACGGAATTAGTGGCCTGGGGCACTTACCAGCATGTCCCAGGTGAAAGATAACTGTGCTAGGAGCAAAAGTGAAGTTGGAGACATTGGCACCAATCCGGATCCACTGAAAGATGAGGACATGTAAATTAAAGACTGTAGAACTTGAAAGGGAGGCAACAAATGCCTTGAAAATGCTAATCCAATGGACAGCCTTAAGGGCTTAAAACTTTGCACACACTGGAAGGCCAGGGGATTTTTCTAGTGACAACCACCCTGTTCTAAGTCCTCAGGAAAAAACGGTTCCCTTTTTTCTTTAGAAAGTCATCCCAACATGTGCTATCAATCAAATGTGCTTGGGTAACTCAAACCTGAACATCATTTTTACTGCCAGCAAGCCCTTCTATTTTAAAACAGGTGAAACCATGAAACTGAAAGGTCAGAGAGTGCATTTATGATGAAGTAACTGGCACTCCCTCTAATTTCTCTAAGTATTGGGAAGATAAACCTACTGCCAGTTGGCAGGGTGCATGCTCTTGCTATGTTCTATGCCTTTTAAAAATCTGATCCCTCAACAATGAGAACAGGTGCCCATACCCTAGAGCTGGTTTCTGAAAGCTATGACACACCTTCCAGATGCAGACTGACTAAGAATTCTTTTATTAAAATAAATTCATTAATTAGGAACACAGGCAAGTTTCCAAAAGTAAGATCTACGTTTTACATACATTTTTCAATTATCTCTGAACTTTGAAGATGTGTCTATGTTCATAATTTTAAAAAAGAAACAAAGAAAAAATAAAAATCAATTGGTTAAAAAAAAAGATGGAACGGTACAGAAAAGCAAAAAACTTTGAAGTTTCCTTCCCCATACTCCCTTATAAGGCCTCCTCCCCTGAGGTGACCAACATTAACAAATTGTGTCTTTTTAAAGATTTTATACAGAGGAGCATACGAAACATACTATCCTGCCATTCCCTTACCTTGTTCATTAAATAAAAAATCTTGGCAATCTTTTCAGTCGGCATACAGACCCATCCATTCTTTTAAAAAGGTGCATATTATTCCATTAAATGGATGTACCACAATTTAACACTTGCTTTTATGAGGACTTTTAGGTTGTTTCCAGTTTTATGCCCCAAACAGTGCTGAAACGCACGGAGTCTGTACTCAATTTTTATATAGCTATCAGCATTGAGCCTTGCTTTTTTCACACTTCATCTCATCTGAACATTCCTATGGAGCAGCACAGTCTGGACACTTCTGTCATTTTTAATGGCTATTAGGTACTTTCTCATGCCCCTTGTTAATGGATCCATTTACTTGGCTGCTCCCACATAGTGAGAAATTTTGGTTATTCTAAAGTTTTTGATCATCGGTTCAGGTCACAACTGCTGGACCCCTTTGGAGCTGTGCTGAGGCCAGAACACAAAGCCTCCTTTGGAACGGCTACATCTGCCGAGTCTGGCGTCAGACACACGTTACCCATGCTAATTACAGCTACTCACCAAAGCAAAGAGCAGAAGCAAGGGCGAGAGGATCAGGGCAGTGAATGTATTGGACACCACTGTGGGGGGCCTCTTCTCAGGCTCACGGAACAGGTGCTACCAAGAGAAGACACAGCAAGAATACTTTAGAATGTGCCCTCCCCAGCAGGGGCTGCCACGTACACCAGGGATCAAATGCCAATGATAGTTACAAGGAAATGCCTCGCAGAGGGTTAAAACCTCCAGGCAACAAGTAGCTACAGTCACCTGGCTTTTTGCCTCTTTTCAACCCTGGCTTGTGATCCCAGAGGGTCCCCCTTCCAAAGACATGACATTGGTCCCAGCTCATTACTTAGCCAAACCTTGTTCCTTAAAGACTTACTGCCATTTAGAGGTTAGAGAATGCAAACCATCAAGAGGCATTTGGCCAATGTCAAAGCAGGTGCTCACGTATATGGATGGCTTGGAGGTGACATACCTAAGGGTTCTGCATTCCTAAGATGGGAATGTCATACATTGCTGCCCCACTTAAGGGGGCTAACTGGTGGTAGCCTCATCCCTTTTAAAAATGTAAGAGGGCCTCACTACGGATAGTTCCAACCACAACTCACTATCCCAGCCTCCACCCCCAGCCCATAACTCTAAACCAACTTTCTCCCTCACTGCCTGATTTTCCGAGTTGAACCAGAAGGTTGGGCAAATTCTGGCATGGGCAAGCATTCCTCTGATATTTATTTTTTTTCTTAAGCAACTCTATATGAAGATCTCTGGGAAGCTTTGCCTAGATTGTATGACAATCTAGAACAATGGTCTGGGAGTTCAGAGCTCTCTCTATGGGTCCAAACTCATATATACTGGCTGTGTGACCATAAGCAAACTGCTGTGTTACACTCTGCATCAGTTTCCAGCTGGAACATTGGTGGGGAGAGTAATGACCACCCTGCTAGGCTTGAAAGGACATTGTAAGGACCAAAAGAAACAGGGTGTTTGTAAGCTGTAACGCTCTTATGCAAATTTAACTTTTTATTTTAGATTTTCTTCCAACACATAAACTGTGGTTATCTTCCTGCTTGTCAATGCCCAGCCAATCCAGCCCAATGATGAAGGGGCCTCACTTGAGGCTCCTGTTCCCAAATTTTCATCTCAGCTCTTCTATGCTGCTACTGTCATTAAGGGATTTCTTGCACTGTCTGAGGCAGCTGCTGCCACCTTCCCCACCCATAAATCAGTCAGCACCCTTTATCATCAATGATACCTTCTACTATTTAACCACATTTTACATTCTTAAACAATGCTGTATCAACATTAAGAGAATTTTAACCTAAAAGTTGTCAAATAGTCCACTGAGTGGATCCACTTCCGTTTCCTTCCAACTACTGCCCAAACGGTTTAAGAATTATTGTGCTTATTTTGTAATATGCTCTAGAAACTCTTCAGTCTTTATCTGTTTTCTCTTTTGATCTTCACAGCAGCCCTGTGCAGGAGCAGAAAGGACGAAAGTTGAATGCCTCTATGCCTGAAGCTGTCAAGTAGTGATATGAGGGCTGAACGAAGAGCCCAGGAGATGGATGTTATGAAAAACAGACTCTGGTCTGGATATGTCTCTAACCAACTGCTTTCTGGGACTGCCTTCAGCTCTAGGATGGGACTGATATTTGCCCTGCCTGCCCGACTCACAGGGTGGTGAGGACCAAGCTATGATGCATCATCTAAACAGGACAGTTAAAGAAGGGACCACAGCCAGAGCACAGGGGTTTGCTGCCCTTTTTCCCTGTGCCCCTCCCACATTTCTCCTCAAGTGATTAGTGGATAGGCCCTTTGGGATATACCTGAATTTCCTGTTTGGGGGTGAAAAGGTTCTTAGACAGGACAGTTGATGGAGCATCTTCTTCAGGGAACTTGATGACCACATCAGCCTGAAAAAATAAGGCAGTCATTAAAGGCACAGGGGCAGAGAAGGGGTGAAATTCATCAGCAGGATAGTCTTCCCTGATTCACGTTCAGGGCCACAACTGAAAAACAACTCCAAGCAGTCCAATCACTTATCAATCCACTGGTCAACAAATTGAGGCAGTAAAACTTTTAAGGACAAAATAGTTATTGGTTGAAAATGCTTTTTAGAGGAAAGAGTTCCAATTTTCTACCGGTCTGGTGAGCCCCATAGAGTTGCTTAATACAAAAATCCCAGCTGGTACACAGGCTGTTACAGTTGCAATTAGAAACTGTTGGGTGTCCCTGGGAAGTGTGATTTAGTCACATTAGAAAAAGAAATGAAATCTTGCTCTCCTACAAAAAGCAGCCTGAAGTCCAGGAGAAGAAAAGAAGCCTTGATTACAACACAAGAAAATGTAGCTGCCCCTTTATTTTGCAAAGGGAGCCAACTCCTGCAATTTAACACCTGCAATTTGTCCCCCCTCCTGCGCTACCTTTCCGACCTCATCATCTACTGCTCTCAACATGCCATTGCACTCAAAGTGCTTTGAGCTTTACTGCAGGCGTCTCCCCTACAAGGATCATCCTGTAGCCCCCAGATACTATTCTGATAAACCTTTGTAATTCTTCAACTCCTAGCTCAAATGGCCTATCTTTCAAGAAGTTTTCTCTTCATCACAACAATCAAAAGTGAGATGTAGGTGAAAAGCACTATTTTTGGTCATTAGTTGATTAGCATTTTGCTTATGCTAATTACAGTTCAATATCTCACACCAACCTGAATTATCAGAACTGAAATCCTACCCTTCCCAAGAGGCTATACCACATCTCAAAAGGCCAAGGCCTGTGCCTATGTTTCCAATAGTGCCTTGCTGTAATATGAAACCCCCCTTACATACATCTTTGATAGAAATTCACAGATAGCTAGGACACATGAGAGAGCAAATGTATACTTCATTCATTTGTTTAATCAATCAATATTTATTTAGCACCTACAATGTGCCAGGCCATGTACATGGCCCAAGGACTATTAATAGAGGCAGCACACAATCCCTCACCTCACAATGTTTACTTATTGCCCAATGAGTGGCACAGGCAAAGTGCATCTGCATGTAGGAACATACCACATTCCAAAGGATTGGGTTCTTCAAAGTGGCATCTCCAATGATCAAGTAGAGGGTATAGGTGCCGGAGGCAGAATCAAATTCGGTCTTTCTTTCAGAGGTATCCAGTTCAAACTTGTACACATTCTTGTTGTCTGGCTCAGCAACAAACACCACTTCCTGGCCAGTCTTCTGGTTATGGAGTCGGACAAATGTCTACATGGACCAATAATATAACCTTTTATCTAACAATTTCAAAACTCCCTGTGGGCCCAACATAGAAACCACAAGACAGCAGACTGTGGGGTCTTTTATCACAGTGAGAGCTCTGGGAACTGCCAGACCTGCCTGATAGAGTAGGAGGAGTGGTATCCCAACCTGGGGCCTAGCTCAGAGATCTGAATAACTTTTTGCTGGTACAAGGTAAGAAATTTAACTTAGGAGTCTAGCTAATTCTGGACTACTTGGAGGCTGAATGCCCAGTTTGTGGATGATTTAAGCCCTTTGCTATTGCTGCAATTTCTTCTTCCTGCCAGCCTTTCGGCCACTTTGCTGCTCAATTAACTTCTTCACCAGAGGGTGAAAAGAAAGGAAATGAGGTGGAACCATAAGAGGCCCATTTTCAATTTCCTAGTGCTTCCAGCTAAAGATTTAGTAGAGGAAGCATGGGTATTGACAGCAAGGCAGAGTTCTAATCGAGCAGAGCAGTCTGGTGTCACAGAGAGAGTCCAGGCTCTGAAGACAGATTTGCTTCCACTACTTATTAGCTGAGCAGCTTACTTAACCTCTTTGGGCCTTGATTTCTTCATCTGTAAGACAGAAAGACTAACTTCTTCATGTGGTGTGGCTGTGTGAAGATTAACGATAATGTGTGCAAAGCTTTTAGCACAGGGCCTGGTACACATTAGATAGTCAACAAACAATAGCTATTATTACCAATATGATGTTACCACATCTAATTATCCTATACTCCCAAAGGCACAAGAAACTAGGTTTTCTGCACATTAGAAAACACCTTCAAGTGTTTCAAAATAATGAACGAATTACTGGTTCATTTTACAGATCATAAGGTGCGAGTATTAAATGAGTTGCTGTGGTCACGCAACAGATCCACAGAGAAAATATAAATCTCATTTGTCACTCTATACCTGGGTAACAAAGAAACACCATCAAAGTATTTAGGGAAAGGGGCCCAGAGATATGAAGCATCCTAACTAGGGCAATTATTGTCTTGGCCAAAGACGGGATTTAGGAGCCTGGATGCCTGGTCCTCCTCCTAACTCATCCAAGCTCGTTTGCAAAATGCCATCTCGACCTGGGAGATCTCTAAGCCATGGAGGTTGGTTTTCAAAGTGGAATCTTAGATGAGACAAGTATTCAGTTAAAGTTATATTTCCTCAGTCTAACTCCCCCTGCCCTAATCCCAATCCCACCAATTTAGTCTTATATTTTCTTCTCTTTATAGTCTTTCTTCCCTTGTGCTGTTCTGGTTAGCAAATATTCTGGGAAGGAGCAAGAAAACGCTAAGAGGATGTCAGTCACCCATGGCTAAGTGCCCTAAGTTCTCTTGAGTTTGGGAGTTGAGGGGAGAGAGAAGCAGATAAGTGAGGGAATGGTGGTCCTGGGTGCAACAGGTCTGGGGCCTGGGGCACAAGTGCAGCAGCTGCAGCCACAAGAGACAGAAAGCAAAAAGAAGAGTGCATTCATCTAAAGTTGCCTCTCAGAATGGACACAAGTTTGCTGGTTCTTGCTAAAGCATCACTGCAAAGCACCTAAACTGAGCCCACTCTGGTTCCACATTCTTTCCTATCTTTGGGCATTCAAAGTAATTATCTGAATTTCCTTTTCCACAACAGTGGGCAGGGCTGACAGCAGTGATTCTCAATTAAGGGGGATAACAGAATCAGGGGGTAGGTTAATGAGGGGAAGAGACCAAGAGGCTATATTAGATACTCTGGGGATAGACAGGGTAGGCTCAAAAAATCTTTTAAATAGTAACTTTCATTATTTTATCCATGGAAAAAAAAATAAAGCCTATTGTTTTCGTTTAAAAGTTATTATTCAGATTCCCACAAAGAGAAAATTTGCTTTGGCTAGAACAACGACGAAAAATGCTTTGGGGCCACTGCCTAGGTTTTCTTTTTCATAAATTTTTCAAAAAAAATTTTTTTTAATCAGAAAGAAGATTCAATTGGTGTTAATCTGCCTTAAATACATCTTCTCAACATTAACTAATTTTTTTTTTTTAAGGAGGTACCCAGGGATTGAACCCGGGACGACCTTGTACATGGGAAGCAGGTGCTCAACACTGAGCTACATCTGCCCCCCATATATTAGCTAATCTTTTAAAAAGAAGAGTGCATTCCAGGATAAGGGGCAGAGTATCATGTGGGAGAAGCACAAGACAGTTGAACCTGATAGCTATCAAGGCTCAAAGTGAAGATGAGACAGCAGGAATTCAGTTTCCTCCAGTCAGTGTAATGCACACAGCATTTCCTCTAGCGTGCACTGGCTGGGCTTCTTCCTGACCTGGTGAGGGGTGAGTTCAGCACCAGTGTTCACATCTACCAGCTGGAAGAACAAGGCGAAGTTCTGGTGGCTGTCTGCGATGAATGTGCCCTTGGCTTTGGCTGGGTAGGTCACCCTGAAAGAGACATTAAGTCTTCAGAAAGGATCTGTATTTCTCTGAGAACAGGCAAAGAATACGTACTCCACTTCTAAATCCTTCCTCTCCCATTGTAGACAGACACAGAATTCTGTGACCTGAGGGCAAATTGGATTGATAAAGCCAGGAATGAGAAAAGCATAGACTCAACCTTGGTCAGGGTTTGGGAAAATGCTATACGTGGATGCTTGTACACTCAGGCTTTCACTTTGAGGACCTAAGGACTACAACTGTTCCAAGTCAGGCTCCAGTGGAGCTCATGTGTCCCACTGAGGACACACAAGGTGAACTAGACAGCTGGGCTTGCAGAACCGTGAGGAGAAATAATCATAGAATTGATGTTAGCAACACATGTGAGCTAGGATCAGTTGGGGGCGGAAAGGGGAACGGGGAAGTAGAGGATGCAAAGGAAAGAAGGGTTCTTTTGGTTCTTTCTTTTTTTATACTGTATTTTTTCCTGGACACTGTTTCAATTTATTTTTCTACCTGAAATTGGGTTTTAAAAAGTCATTTTCAGGGAGCAGATGTAGCTCAAGCAGTTGAGTGCCTGCTTCCCACATGGGAGGTTGGTTCCCAGTACCTCCTAAAAACAAAACAAACAAAACAAAACGAAAAAAAACAACTCCGGGGAGCTGATGTGGCTCAGTGGTTGAAAAAGATGCTCGCTGCATACTGTATGTTATACAAGAAAAAGAAGAAGGGAAAAAAAAGAGAAGCGCTGTTCAAACTACTTTTGGTAAGTTTTTTACGAAGAAATAAAACACTTTAAATCTCAAAAACAAAACAAAATAAAAAAACGTGAAAGAAGCCAGTCACAAGACCACTTATTATATAACTCCATTTATATAAACTGCCCAGAATCCAAAGAAACAGAAAGTAGATTAGTGGTTCCCTAGGGCTAGGGAGGTTGAGGTGTAATGGGAAATGACTGCTAATGGGTATGAAGTTTCTTTTTGGGGTGTTGAAAATGTTAAAAAATTGATAGTGGTGATTTTTGCACAACTATGTGAATATACTAAAAACTACTCAGTTGTATACTTTGAATGGCTAGCTTGTATTGTATGTGAATCGTACCTCAATAAAGTTGTTATATAAATTAAATATAAATAAAACAAACAAACAAACAAAAAGCTAATTCAGGACTGTGAAGATAAGGAGATTCTACAAGAATGTAAATGTATACACTGCTTCTTTCATTGAGAAAGACTTGTTAACTATAGCCTCTTCAGCTTGGAGTACAAGCTGAATCACTGTCGACACAGGAAAGCCATCTGGAGGGGCTCAGTGCCTAGGTGTGCTCCTCTTAGTAATAGAGCCCGGGCTCTCCTGTGCCCACGTGGCATCCACTTACCGGGTAGTTTTGGGTGCAATGCTCTGATCCTTATCCACAGTGGAGAGATCGACGTTTGTGATACCAACTTCAGTGGAGATTTTGACTCTGAGCTAGAGTGAAACATAGAAGAAAATCGCCAAGTCGTCTGGCATATATGAGGAATTAACATGCATATCCAAATTTTTCTACTCTTAAAAGTGAGTAAAGGCATGAAAAATCCTATTACAGGAGTTTTCCATGGCTACAGTAAAATGACTTGGGTCAGGTAGCAAGTTATTTCCACCTCTTCCATCTTGAGGCCTAAAATAACACCTCAATTCTTATCCCTTCTTCCCATCTCTGGCTTTGGTGAGACAGGTATATATTTTAAAAAAACAATGTTCTTCATATGTCTTTTTAAATTAAATAAGGGTGTAAACTCCTTAAGCGGTAACCTTCAAATAAGTACTCAATGGATTCTAATGACAGTTAAGATTTATTGAGTATCTTACTATGTGAAATGCACTGGCTTTATAAAGATTATCTCATTTAATCCTCACAACTCTGTAAAGTGGTACTATTTCAGATGAGGAAATTAGAGAGGTTAAGTTACTTCCTCAAGATGAGATAGCTAGTAAATGATAGTCAGGTTTCAAGCTCCGGCACACTGACTCAGAGTTCATGTTCTTTGGCATCTCACTATACAGCCTTCCGTCAACACTTACTCTGTGCCAAGAATTATTGAAGCGCTTTCCATGAGACCTAAGAAACTATGGTAGTTATCTGTACTGTTCACCAAGTTCTTCTGATTCTCGTTCGAAGAATGTGGTGAAACGTACTTCCTGCCCTCCTGGAGTCGGGTCTGGCCATTTGGCCATTGCTCTGGCCAATGAAATGTAAGCAGAAGTGAAGTGTGTCACTTCCAGGTGAAAGCTTTAAGAGTCAGTATGCGATTCTCTCTTTTCCCTCTGACATGGACACAGGCAACATGCACAAAGAGGCCTGCACCTTCAACCTCTATCCTGGAGTAAGGACAATATGAAGCAGAGCTTTCTGTTGACCCACTAAGGCACCTAACGTGAGCAAAGATAAACCTTTGTTGTTTTAAGTCACCGAATTTGGTGTTTGATAGAAGCATAACTTAATCCGTCTTGACTCTTTCAGAGAACTCAAATGTCCTTGAGTTATAAATGTCCCTTTATAAACATAAAATGTCTCACAAAGGAGAGCTATCCAACACCAGTAAACGAGAAGTTTAAAAACTAGATATAAATAAATGTAAAGTTCCAAAACAAGATAGAAAATACATTAAAAGTCTATTCAAAGGAAATTTCTGATTTAAAATCTAAGTTTGAATGTGCAAATTATGCAAACCCATGGAGATTTTATGTGCAAACATTTCTGTGAGCCTTCCAAATATTTGATAGGTGAATGTAATACTTAAGGAAATCCTTATCAAATCTACTGGTTTACTTAAGGAAATCCTTATCAAATCTACTGATCAAGTCAGGATCAGGAAATAGAGCTAGAGGGCTGGGCAAAATATTGAAGGAGAGCTTCATATTTTTCTAAAAGGCCCTATCAAGGTGTGACAGCTTCAAATCAAGGGCAAAGAAGAAAAGAAATTTCAAAGGGACAAAGATAGCTATCAAGTAATTCCTTTTACCAGCCTTCTCTCCTGTCTCCATAATAACTATTTTGTGACAACAGCCTCAATTACCCAGATAGAATAGGGTGTTCTGTTTTGCTTAAAAAGAAAAACTGGAAGTAAAAGATTTATTGCCAGAGGCTGTAAGGATATTACCTCCTATTTCTGAATGCAGAGCCACCTATTGGCAGAATCATATTTAACATCATTATCTGTCATTGAGTCTAGGCTACTGGGAGAATTATGGAAGTGGGGTTGGAATGGGGGGTGGGGAGGCAGCCAACAAGTTGAATAGTCCCCCCACAGAGATAGCTGCGAGGCTCTCCTTTGGCTTTTCGGTCTCTATGATGACTAACTAGCTTCATAACTCAAAAGGGGCCTGGAACCAGAGCAAGCTTTGCTATATAAAGCTCAACCTAGAGAGGCACTGAAAACACTACTATTTGAAGACAAACTAGAGTAGAAGGCTCTGGCAAAGAAGTAGCCAAAGAGCTTTGATGAGGCTATGGACTTTTAGCAAGGCACCTTGCTGAGACCCTTTTCCCTATATCCCCCTATCACATCTGGAGCACCTAGGTACAGGGGAAATACAGAGATGGCAAGAAGTGTTTCCTGTTCTTAAGAAAAAATATGCAAACCATAATTATAACAGACAAAGTTTGCTGTTTTAATGGAGGCATATACAAAGTGCTATGGAAACACAGGAGAAGGAACTGTGATCCTAGTCAGCCTGCAGGGAGGGGCATCTGGTTGGGTAGTGGGAAATGTGTAGCAGAAAGACTGAGGAGGAGGTTTGGAGGGCTTGAGCAGACCTTCAATTTTAGGAGAGGCAGAAGTTTAGCAATACCATAAAAATAATCTGTCTACATAGCTTATTACTTTGTAACACTCTTCAACATTGAACAGATAATTACATCATTATTGCTGTTACTCATTCTTCAAAGGACTTATTCAATTTGTAAATGTGATCTTGAAATCATTGGCCCACCTCAAATGTCCATAAACAGAAGAGCAGTTAAATAAATTATAGTATGTCTACACTATGAATTACTATGGAGCAATTAGAAAGAACAAGGTAGGTGTCTATGTGCACCTATGGAGATATCACCTCCTACTTTTGAATACACAGCCCTCTACTGGCAGAAGTATATTCAGCATCACTGCCTGTCATTCAGTAGTCTAGGCAACAGGGTGAATTATGGAGGGGGTAGATTGTGTGTACTGCCATCAAATGCAACAGACCCAAGAGAAAAGCTGGGAGTATTTCTTTGTGATAAAAACAAAGAATACAGCTGCTTATAGAGTGATCCGTTTTATGTAAATAAGAAAGGATATGTATCTATCACAGATATATCCACTCTTTTTTTTTTTTCTTAAAGGAGCCACAGGAAACTCAATGGATTCCTCTGAGGAGAGAGACTGGACTGAGGGAATGGGAGAAGGCTCTTATATTACATTATATACCTTTCTGTATTTTGAATTTTTAACCGCATGCATATTATCTGGGCAATGAGATTGTGGGCCATACACTTTCTTCTTTATATACTTTTCTGTGTTTAAAAAAATTACCACCTAGCAAACATGATTTTAAAAATAATCACTCTCACTTGCAGCAGATGCATATGCACAAGCAGATGTTTAAAGGCTTATGTAAGGCTCCTTGATGTATCCTAACCAGAGTGATAAGAAAGCCATCAACTCTTGCCTTCTTCATTTAGAATCCTGACTATGAACTTTCAGTAATAACATGGCCGCTGAGGCCTGCTAGGCAAGATACACATGCATTTTTGCTCTCAAGACATCAGGAGCATTCCCAGACAATACAGACACATCGAATGAGCAAAAGGTCAAACTGCAGGTTCTCAAGGCATTTTTGGTTTGCTCTCAGCCCTAATTTTATAGGGCACCTTAAGTTATAGCTTTCTTTGTTGTACAGGAACTATAGGACTGTTCTTGAATAGGGAATAGTTTAAATCAAGTTGTTCTGCTCCTGTAGCCTTACCACAAATGGGTCTCTGAAAACACATGTTTTAAAAAAGCATTCTAAAGCTTCTCTTTTAAAGCAAATTGAGAAGTGAAAATCATAATTTTTTTCAAAGTGCTGCTTTAAAGTGTTCAAAGTAGGATTCCTGTTGGTTAGTTGCTTCTTCCTTCAAATACTACAGGATTAGTTTTCATAATAGGACAGGGGACTTGTTTCTCTACTTTAAATGCAGCTAAGCTTGTTTTACAGGGGATCATGCTGGTCCATTCTCTGTGCTGCATGCCACATACTTCTCAAAAATGTTTTAATGCCAGGAAATGCAGCCTTTCTGTTGAGAGTAATAACCCTCCTGTTTAGCTCATTATTGTCAGAAATGATGGTGCATTAGGGGCAATTAATGCTAATGACAGCTTCTAAAACCCATGCTTCCCCCAACAGCCAGACCAATGTCAATGAGTGCCATTACAGGGCCTTCCACACCAAACCACTGTTAATGTACTCTGACCCATGCTGAGCATCTCTAGGGAAAGTAAACAGGACCCGCTGACCAGCTCTAAAGCTCTAAGTGTGACTATTACTGAAATTACAAAGTAAAATTGGTATATATCGGCAGAGGTTAGAGCTCATCAACAACAACAAAAGCTCTAATGTCATGAAAAGCAGGGAGAGGAGATTTTGCCATGCTCAATCACTGGGAAGGAAAGGCCAGCAATGGCATCAATGGGGGGCTTGTTATTGCGTGAGTAACAGTTATTAGCCATATCTGCTATTTTGTAAACTTAGGTAATTTCTCCAACAGCCACAGAAACACCTGGACAAACACCAGATTTGCTGTTACAAAAGCTAAGCTGCTACAGTAATCAAGACAGTTTGGTATAGGCATAAGGACAAAAATATAGATGAATGGAATGAGTCCAGAAATAAACCCTTTCCTTTATGGTCAACTGATTTTTAGCAAGGGTGCCAAGACAACTCAATGGGGTAAGAATACTCTTTTCGGGAAGCGGGTGTGGCTCAGTGGATAGAGCCCCCGTTTACCATATGGGAGGCCTGGGTTCGCGTCCCGAGGCCTCCTTGTGAGGGCAGGCCGGCTCGCGCGGC
>JAQZBX010066671.1:0-16078 GCA_029593785.1 Cabassous unicinctus
GGGAAGAGCAGAGTGTGTGTGTGATGACTGTTGGGTGGGGGCTAAGGTGCAAGAGGGGTACATGGGTTTGGGGAAGCCTGGGGCCCATGGGTAGAATCCAAAGAGAAAAATTCAAGAGGGAGAGATGAGGATCTTTAAAATAACACCACACAATTCCACTTCTAGGTAATCACCCCAAAGAACTGAAAGTAGGGACTTGAACAGATATTTGTACACCAATGTTCATAGCATTATTCACAATTTCCAAAAATGGAAGCAACCTAAGTGTCCACCAACCAATGAATGGATAAATAAATGTGGTATATACACTCAATGGAATATTATTCAGCCATGAAAAGGAATGAAGTGCTGATATGTGCAACACCATGGATAAACCTTGAAGACATTATGTTGAATGAAATAAGCCAGACACAAAAGGACAGATAGTGTATGATCTCATTGACAGGAAATAATGAGAATAAAGCAAATGCATAGAGTCAGACTCTAGAATACAGGTTACCAGGGGATGGGGTGGGGATAGGGAATAGGGAGTTAAGGCTTAAAATGTCCAGTTTCTATTTGGAAAACCGGAATAGTTTTGGTAATAGATGGTGGTCATGGTAGCACAACATTATGAATGTAATTACACTGAATTATACATTTAAATGTGTTTATAAGAGGAAATTTTTGGTTGTAATAGGTTACTAGAATAAAAAGTGTTTTAAAATAATCATTGGACTGTACAACACAGTGAACCCTAATGTAAACAATGAACCACAGTTAATAGTACAATTGGCATTCTTTCACAATTGTAACAAATATACCACACTGATGAAAGGTGTTAATAATAGGATGGTATATTGGAATCCTGTATTTTTTGCATGATTTTTCTGCAAACCTACAACTTCTCTAATAATTTTTTTTTTTCATTAGAGAAGTTGTGAGTTTACAAAACAATCATGCATACCATACAGGATTCCCATATATCACCCCACCACCAACACCTTCCATTGTTGTAGAACATTTGTTACAAATGAAGAAAAAAATAACCACCACCCCCACCAACACCATCAACAACCCTCCCCACCCCGGGGTTTCCCATATGGCTATCCTCTGCCTGGCTTTCAGGTCTTGTCTTAGATGTCACTTCCTCTAGGACATGTTGGTCCTCCAAGCCTGCCTTAGGACACTTAGCATACGATTTAGTATTTGCGTGTTGCCTTGTCTGTCTCCCCCACTAGGCTGTGAATTCCCTGAGGGCAGGGTCTGGGTCTTGTTCACCCTTCTATCCGCTGCCTGGCACAGCATTTGGCTCTCAGTAGCTGCCCAGTAAAAGATAGTTGGATGAAAGAATAACAAATGGCCTCCATGGAGCCTCTGTTAAGTCTCTCAGGTCACATGATTTTTCTGTCTCTGGAGTCCTACAGACCTCAACACTTGGAATACTATGCATAGTAGAGTCCCTAGAAATCTTAAAAATTATCTAGTCTATTTCACATAGGGTGTGATGGAAATCTGATTACCTCCAGTTACTCATTTGCCAACATTTCCCAAATTTATGTCCAGCTCTTATTTCTCCTCTGAACTCCAGACTAATTGGCTGCCTGCACAGTCCCTCATCTGGGATGCCCCACAGTACCTCCAAATGAACATAGTCAGAACTGGACTCAGCATCTTCCCCAGGCCTGGTCCTCCTCCAGGCTTCCAGCCACCCAGCTGCTAGGGCTGAAAAGTTGGGAGGACCCTTTGTTACCCACCTACAACCTCCCACCACCAAACACCAAGTCCAGCAGTTTCTACAACTCAAACGACAAACTCTCTCCAATTCCTCTCTGTCCTCCTAGTCCAAATGCCCCCAAAGCTCTCAGTGGACCCCTGCAAGTCTCATTCGTTCCTGTGCCTGCGCTTCCTTGTTATAATCCATGTTCCTTGCTGCAGCCAGAGTGACATTTTCAAAATGTGAAAATGTCAGTGGCTCCTCACTGTTTTTGAATTAACTTATGGAAACCCTTTTTGAAAACTTACTATGCCCTAGTCTCTGTTATAAGGCCTTTATACATATGAACTCATTTAATCCTCACAACTATGAATTTCTCCATTATATAGATGAGGAAATCGAAACTCAGAGAAGCAACTTTAGGGCCTTTGCATATGCTCTCACCCGCATACTCGAATCCTTGGTCGACTTGCTATTCAAACTTCAGTTGGAGGCCTTGGGGAGATTTCCAGGACCTCTCTTACTAGGTCAGGTAAGTGTATCCCAGATTACATATTTATTTTGGTTGTCATTTAATTGATGTCTGTCATCCCAATAGGCTTTTTTTTAAGATTTATTCATTTCTCCCCCCACCCTTGTTTTTGCATTTGCTGTCTGCTCTCTGTGTGTTCTTCTGTGTCTGCTTGTCTTCTCTTTAGGCGGCACTGGGAACTGATCCTGGGACCTTCCAGAGTGGAGAGAGGCTACTCAATCTCTTGCACCACCTCAGCTCCCTGATCTGCCGAATCCCTCATTGTCTCTCTTCTGTGTCTCTTTTTGTTGCTCATCTTGCTGCTCCAGCTCTCCTGCACAGGCCAGCATTCTGTGCCGGCTAGCTTGCTTTTCACCAGGAGGCCCCAGGAATCGAACCCTGGACCTCCTGTATGGTAGACGGGAGCCTAATCATTTGAGTCACATCCACCTCCCCCAGCAGGCTTTAAAGTATGTCTGTTTCACTCATTGTTGTATCCTAAGTACTAGACATGTAACAAATGCTCTCGCCATGTTTGTTGAACGAGTCCATGGAAGAGTTTTCAATAGGAAAGGGCATGTGGTCATGTTTGTTTTAGAAGGATTCGTCTTGCTGCCGTGTGAATGCTTGGAGGTGGGGAGACCACGGAACTGACAGCAGCCGAAATGCAAGAGTGAGAGGAGGGTGATCAGGTCTAGGGAAGCAGCAGTAGGGGTGGAGAGAGGTGGATGAACCGGGGAGGCCCTGATCATTAACTGGATGGTGGTGAGGAAGATGGAGAAGTCAAGTGTGACTCCCAGATTTCTGGCTTGAGCACGTGGTGCCATGAGCTGGGATGGGAAGCACCTGGAAAGAAAGACGTTAGGTGAGTTGGCAGAGCAGACAGCCCCTAGGCCAAGTCAACCCAAACATGGAAAGATCTCAAAATCTCAGCTCCCAAACTCTTCACTTGGTCCCAGTCTACTTTCCAACCTACCCCCAAACTCAGGTCACATGGACGCTGCCCCTCCCCCACACCCCACTCTCTCCTCTCTGCCCCACTCCCTCTCTCCTCCCTCAACTCCGGAAGACTCAGCTTCAAGAGCATCTCCAGGTACCTCTGCTGTGTTTTCAGGATTCACTAAGAGAAATGTTTCTCTGCTTGTCTCCCCCGAGGTTGTTTTCCTCAATTCTGTATCCCCAGCATTAAGGTAAGCCTCAAAAAACGTTTGCTTTATTGAATTCCCCCAAGGAGTCGGCTTTCTCACATTAAGATCTGGGGTCAGGTATCCGACGTTAAAACCTGGTGTTACCATTTAGCGACTGTACAAGTCACTTCTCTCCAAGCCTCAGTTGCTCTGCCTGCCAAATGGAGATAAATAGTAACGAGGACCTACCTCGAAGAGTTGTTCTGAGGGTCAAATGCAACAACCTATGTTAAGTGTTTAGCACAATTCCTAGAACACGGTTAGCTTCCTCAAAAAATTAGCCGTTATTTATTTTAAGAATAAAACGTCCGCCTCAACGCCGGAAGCTGCAGGGGCTAGAACCGAGGATTGCAGTTCCCGAGATGAGCACACGAGGGAAGTGGTGAGCAGCCTCCAGGCGGCCTCTGGCTCCGCTGTGCGAAGGCACCTGCTGTGGACCCAGATGGCCCGGCTGGGATTTCCGGGGCTTCCGGGTCCCTGAACAGGTGGGCGCTGGCCAGGGCGCCGTGGCAGGGGCTTCCGCAAAAGCGCTCGGCCTCGACTCCCACAGCCCTGGTCGTCCCCTCTGCTCAGCGTCTTCCCGGCTTGGGGGAGGGACTGGCAGTTTGAGTGGATGGCGCCTGGGATTTATACTCAAGTAGTTTGTCATTTATCTTTCAAACTGGTTTATGGTCATTTCTTCCCTATAGAAATTTTTGTAGTCAAATTTATCGATGTTTTCTTTTATGGCGTCTAGATTTCATCATGCTTAGAAAGGCTTTCCATCTCCAAGATTATTAAAATATTCACTCGTTTCTTTCTGGTACATTGTGGTTTTATTATTTAAATATTTGCCCCACCTGGAGTTTATTTCGGTGGACGGTAAGCATATAGCTTTCTTTTGTTCTCCAAAATGACTTGCCAGTCATTCCACTCATTTATTGAAAGGCCTTTATTTTCCTCCACTTATTTGAAATGCTATTTTTATAATACACTAAATTCCCTTGTGTTGTGGGATCCATTTCTGTACTCTATTGTGTTCCACTGATTTGTCTAGTCCTGCTTCATTACCATACTGCTTTAAATACCCTGACTTTATAACATGTTTTAATATCAGGTAGGGCGAATCACTACTTTCCCTAGATTTTCATGACTTTTTTCATAGATTTTCTAAAAAAATTCTGCATGCTTATTCTGTATATACTTAAGAATCTAATCACATACCTGCAATCCTTCTGAAAGCCAAAATGGAGCTTTGGAGTCCCTGAAAGTAGATGTAAAATGTACATTTGCACATTTCTCCAGAGAGAAAGTCCACAGTGTTTTTTTACTAGCAAAGGGAGAGCCTTGGTTTACATGTCCTGTGACGTGTAATGATGTTTACACATCCTCCTTCCCTCCCTCCCACATCCTCACAGGCCCTGGCCTTGCCCACCATTCTTCACCTCCAACACTGTTCCAGTGACTTCCCTGGCCTCCATCTTTCTTACCTTAATCTATCCCTCTTCCTTCTCCAGATCATATTCTGTAACACAGGTCCTAGCTCCAGGCCTGTTGTGGATTCAACAATAACAAAAACTTAACTAATAAGTGAATAAAGTCACAAGTCCCTGCTCCACCTCCGACCAGCTGTGGGACCCAGCTTCAGGCTCGCCCTTTCTTGGATGTCATTTTACCCTTCTCATAGACCAGCTGAAAAGGGAGGAGACAGGGCGAGAGGTAGAGAGAAGACACAGCTAGCTACCCCCAGAAGGGTCATTTCATCCCAATAATTTTCCTTTTTCTTCCCACCTCCCCACTCCCCATTCATACTTTGATTCATCCCCTCAGCAGGGAGACTGCTTTTTTGCCTGCCTCTAGCAAACAATTAGGAAGGCAAATATTAATAATAGCATCCCTTCTGTAAATGAATGGAATTGAGAATGCCCCAATCCACGAGTGGACCTGATCACCCCTAAGCAGGGTTTTAAACACAGCAAGGTGGGGCAGGCATGACCCTAGGAGAGACTTTATCCAGCATTCCCCTCAGGGCCCAGGCTACCAAGGAACCCAGGACTCAGGGAACCCACTTGGAAGTGCATTAAGACAGACACCAGGCTCTATAGCAGTTTCTCAACCTCAGCACTGTTGACATTTTGGATAATTCTTTGGTGTGAGGGGCTGTACTGTGCTTTGCAAGATGTTTAGCAGCATCTCTGGCCTCTACTCACTAGATGCCAGTAGCACTCCCCCTCCCCCCCTCCCCCAGTTGTGATAGCCAAAAATGTCTCCAGATATTGCCATATGTCCCCAGGGGGACAAAATAGACCTAAGTTCAAAACCACTGCCCTAGGGAGGGCAGAAGAGGGGACGTTCGCGTGCTCTCAGGGCAGGTCCCTCTCTACCCCTTCCCCTGTGTCTGAGACACGATAAAGTCTTTTTCTTCATAGCTGGCACTCAGGCAAGTCTTTTCTCTTCTCTGGGCTTCAGTTTTTTTCATCTGTAAAATGGACTTGATATTGTAAGTCCTTTCCCTCTTCTCTTACCATCTGACGTTCTTGGATCTGGTCAGCCAGATTGCAGGCCCAAGCTGTTCCTAGGGTGTTCTGCCCAGGATGGGACAGGGGAAACCGCGACGCCAGGGAGGTCCTAGGAGGTGAGAAAGGAAGGAAGGATGCGAAAGGACAGGTAAGGGTGGTGAAGAGGGCTGCCAGGCCTGAGGCAGGAGCGTCCCAGAGCCAAGGAGGGCCTTTAGGCGCCCCCTAGACCCCGCCTCTTCGAGGCCCACCTCCTCCTAGCCTTATCAGCATAGGTCGCCCCTAACCAGGCAAACCTAGACGCTCCCGATTCCCTAGGCCCCGCCCACCCGTCAAGCCCCCGCCCCGTTGACCCCGCCCCAGCCAGGGGCCCACCCGCCAGGCCGAGACCCCGCCCCCGCAGGCCCCGCCTCCCACTTCGCCTCCCGCCAGCCGAGGCTTGGGTTTTGCACCCTGGGGCGGTGAGAACCGTGGCGGCTGCGGAGCCGGCAGCGCAGGCTGGCGGAGCAGAGCTGCCCGGCCCCGTGGCGGGCGATGCCCCCGTGAACCTCTCTCGTCGCCCCTCCCCGCCCCGCGTCCCTACTCCCTCGGAGTCTGCCGCCCGCCTGGGGCCGGGCCGCGCCCACCGCGGGGTCCGCGGGGCGGGGTCCCGGGGCAGCACCTGCCCCGCCTTGTGGGGCCCTTTCGTCCTGCGGAGCCCCTATCCCTTCCTGCACCCCCGTCCCACCTCCGGGTAAGTCAGCAGGCCTTGCTCGCCCGGGAGTGGAAGTGGGGAGGGGGCTACGGTGGTCGGGGGTACGCGAGGGTCCAGGTGCTGGGGGACCAGAGATTAGGGGTGGGGGCTCCGGCGGTGAGGCACAACGCAAGGACATGAATGCAGGGTCTAGGAGGGCGGAGGCCAGTGGGGATGATCACCGCGTTTGGACGGTTGTGGGGTGGGGGCTAAGATGTGAGAGGAGGACATGGGGGGTTCGGGGGAAGCCTGAAAAATGGGGTGCGGGCCTCAGAGCCTTGAGTTCTTTGCTGATCCTCAGAGCACCTGGGGCCCTGATCCTAAACAGCATAGCCTTGGATGGCATTTTTGGAAAGTGATTAAAATCACTCCTGGAAAGGGAGCTGGGAGGCAGCCTGCCTTTCTTCCTGCTGCCAGTGCTGTGGTTCAGAAGCACTCTTTTCTCCCAATGTGACACCATTATGTGTGCCCAAAGGACCCCCGCCAGATGAAAGAAAAGGGGTGGTGCTCACCCCAGCCCTAGGGTGGGAAGAGGGGCTTCCGGGAATCTGGAAAGGCATCACAGTGGGGAGCCTAGGGTGCAGGAAGGCTGGTTAAGACCCTTAGTGGGCAGCCTGGGCATCTTCTCATTCAGGGCGAGGGTAGCCTCCCTGGCCGGCCTCCTGGCTGCCTGGACCCCATCCTCATCCCCTTCTCTGGACAGCCCAGTACTGAGGTGCCGGTTTCTTCCCAGTGTCCTGGGCCTGGAAATCCAGGGAGGGCCCATAGAATTTGTGGTCCAAGATTGGGGTGGGCATTGCCATGCCCAGGGCCAGAGAACAAGGGGCTCTGGCTGGTACTGCCACCTGGGGGCTGCTTGGATGTGGCCCTTCAGGGCTGGGGAACCTGGGCGGCTGTCATTGTCGAACCCCAGCCCCAGAGGTGTTGTCTGGGTGTGAGGAGGAAGTCTGCTATCCCTTTGGCCCTGTCGTCTGTTCATAATGACGTCTTAAGTCTGGGATCCTTGGGTTTGAGGCATGAAGTGGTAAAGTGAGGGCCTTTCTGGACTGGGTCTTGTCACCAAGGGGTTAACCAGCCAGGCCCGCAGTTGCTGCCAGCCACCAATTAGTCTGTAATCAGGCAGCTGCCAGCTGTCCCTGGGGGCATGCGGGCTGCCTAATGGGCATTCTCTGGTTGGGGATGGGTGGGCAGGGGTCTGCTAAGGAGAGGGTACATGAAACGTGTGCTTAAAACAAGCACCGTGCTTGTTTAGGGCCCACAGACCCCCTCTGTGCCAGGCTGCCTGGCTTAGAGGCCTCCAGCCCTGGGGTTTCACACCTACCCAACCTTTTGCAGAATATGGAACCCAAAGTTGGGCAAACCTGGCTTCAAATCCAGGCTCTGCCACTTTCTAGCTGTGTGATGCTTAGGAAATCACTTCCCCTGTCTGAGCCTCCCTCTGTAAAACAGACCTACCTTCTAGGTCTGGGAGTAAATGACATGGTGATTTGAGCTGCCTAGCACAGTGTCTGGCACTCAGGGGAGCTTGGTAGACAGCTGCTGTGCCGAGCACTCACTGGGGCAGGCTTGCAGGAGCCAAGTGCTGAGGCTCCAGCAGGGACAAGGCAGTTGTGGTCCCTTGTGTGTGTGTGTGGGGGGGCGGCGTTGAAGTGGGGAGTGTGGTCTAGTGGGCTGGGGCACTGTCACTGTCTTAACTAGTGCCAAACCTCTTTGCTTGCCTACACTCTGGTCTCCAGACATGAATTGGATTTTACTCTGCGGAGTCCAGGCCTGAAGCTGGTCCTCTCTGGGTTTGCCCTTCTCCCTGCCCAGGTGCTGCACTCTATGGGGTCTGCCAGGGATCTGGGTGATGTCTGCAGCTGCAACAGCAACTGGCCCTTTAAGGAGGGAAGAAAACAATTATCCGGCCTGGGCATTGCATCAGCTGGAGCCTGGAGGGTCCCTGGGGAGGGGGGAGCAGGCTGGTGGTTGATTTCATTAGTGCCATGTGAGAACTCTCACCCAGCCTGCCCCACTCCCCAGCTGCAGCCTCCTCCCCCAGGCAGCAGCAGCGGCAGCCCGGGCCCCAGAGCCTCCCCCACCCCAGGAGCAACACCTTGGAGGATTCCCACTGTGCACCCCCACCCACCCCGTGTCATGGGCCTGGGCAGAGGTGGGGTGTAGGGAAGTGTATCTCACACTGGCATTTTGCTGACAATGGGGGTGACTCCCCCACTAGCATTTGACTGACATGGGGGGATGTTTCTCCTACACGGGCATTTTGTTGTCCTGGGGGGCAGTGACTTCTAGACTGTCTTCTCGCTGACAGGAAGTCTGTCTCCTACTCTGGTATTTTGCTGATCTGACAGAGGAGCTTTGCTGGCCGGGGTATGTGTGAAGTGAGGGCGTGGGTTAGAAACAACTACTTTCTGGTTGGGGGTGTGCCGGCTGGGAATGGTGAGTCACGGGGGGAGTCGTGTGGCCTGGGGCAGAGAGGAGACCAGGTGCTTGGGCATCAGCCAGACCTGGGTTCAAATCCTGTATATTCCAGTTCCAGGCTTTGTTACCACTTGAGGCCATGGCCTCAACGCCCGAGCCTCAGTTTCCTTTGAATAATAGGATCACTCTATACCCATGCCGCCTCCACCCCACTGGATGTGCAGCACCCGGCCCAGGGCTGGCAGGTAGAGGGCGCATACTATAGGATAGTTCTCTTTCCTTTGCAAACCTGGGCTCCTCAAGCCTTGAGCTTAAGATGCTCCGGCAAGAAAAAGAGGTTTGGGGAGGGCTGGGAGCGGAGGAGAAGGAATGCAGGGGCCTCTCGCCTCCATTTCGGGAGGACACAGTCGGCTCACTGAGCCCCTGTGATGTGCCATGCTCTGTGGACCAGCGGCCCCTGCCCTCACGGAGCTCTAGTGAGGAGATGATCCAGAGCAGGTCAGCCTGCAGGCGATGTGGGTAAAAGGGCTTCAGGGAGCCTCGGGAACTGTCACCTGGGTGCTGTTTCTATTTTAGCTGAGGTGTGAAGGATGACAGGGAGTTGAGGAGGCAAGGAAGATGGGTTGGGGAAGGGGAAGAGCATGCTAAGGCCCTAGTGCTGGCGGGAACATGCCTGGTGGGACAGTGGGAGCTCGGTGACGGTGACGGTGACGGAGAGAGGGCAGACAGTGGGTAGGCCCCAGCAGCCGGGACACTAAAGACCTGGGAATTTATCCCGAGGCCAGTGGCTTCCCCTGAAGAGTTTTGAGCAGAGGAGGCAGGGTCAGATTTCCAGAGAGCATGGGCTGGGGTCTAGGGCCTGCAATCAGAGCCTTCTCAGGTGACCTGTTGACCTCTCTTAACCCCTTCCCTGTGCCTAGCCCTGGCGCCCAGGGAGCCAGTTGTTTTTGTGGCTCGCGAGGGGGCCAGGCCCAGTCCCGCCCTCTCCCTCTCCCTCTCTCTGGGCTGAGGTTCATCTCAGCCTTGTTGACGAAGCTCCCCGGAGCTCGGCTCTTGGGGCCAGGCTCCCCTGAGCTTCCCAGGGAGCCAGAGGACAAGGGGCAGGGCTCTGGCACCAGGCTGGCCTGTGTTCACATCCCAGCTCGCAGTTCACCAGCCGGGTGGCCTCTGGCAAGGCACTCCCTGTCTCCCTGTTGAGAACCCCTGTTCTCAACTCTAAGATGGCCTTGATATTATCTCTAGGGGGGAGGATGAAGGGAAATTCTAGGTGGAAATCATGTCAGTTGGCATGTTTTATTCTGGGCTGGCTTCATGACACTGTGGTCACACAAGGCCCGGTGCTTGGCTTACCTGTTCTGCTGTTTCCACTTGGAATTCTTAATAATTTTGAACAAGGGGACCCACATTTTCATTTTGCACTGGGTCCTGCAAATTACATAGCCCTGCAAATTGGGTAGGGGCAGGTGTAGAAGAAGCAGGGGAGACACAGACCTGCACGTAGGTCCTGAGAGGAGGAGATAAAAGACAGAGGGCAAGACTAGCTGTGCTGAGGTGGGTGGGTGTTAACAATACTAAGGTTCATTTAGTGCTTACCACTGCTAGGCCCTCTACAAGCATGTCATGCTCCTCTGCAAACAGCCCTATGAGATTGGTCCTATTGTTATCCCCGTTGTACAGATGAGGAAACTGAGGGGCAGTTACTTGGCCAAAGTCACACAGCTGTCGAGGGGCAGAGTTGGGATTCAAGCCCAGGTTGTCTGTCTACACAGAGCATACCTTGGCCAGGGAAGTCTTCACGTAAGAGGGGCTGGGTCTGAAAGAGTAACCAGAAATTGGTCTAGGAAGGAGAAGTAGCCAGGAAGGGAGGCATCTCCCAGCTGGGCAATGCCTGTGCCAAGGGTGTGATGCTGGGCCAGAAGAGGAGCCAAAGCCAGATGCCTCTTGGGGCTGAGAGAAGGTAATTTTTGCATTTCAGTGCTTCTCATTTTCCAAGCTCAGAGCCTCTGGTCACACCACCCCCGGCCCGGCTGTCATGGCTCCTCAGAGCTGTCCCGGGCCCTCTTCTCAGTGTATATTCCCCTCCACCCACCCCCCTCCCCAGGTAATTTCATTTACCTTCTTGATTTTAACAATCTCTTCTGGCTCAAGGCCTGCATGGCTAACTGCTTCGTGGACTACACTTAGATGGCTCACAATCAGCCTCAGGTCCAAACCTGGCTCCCCAGCACCGCCTGCCCGATCCTGCTCCGGCTCCGCCTCCAGTGTCCCCAGCTCATCTCTGGCACCACCATCCACCCACTTGCTCAAACTGGAAAGCTGGAAATTCTCCTGGACACCTCGCTCTCCCTCACCCCCACATCCCACACTCGCTCTTCAGAGAGTTTTGTATGTTCTCCTGAATATCTACAGTCTGTCAGCCTCTCCTGCCCGTCCCCTCCTGGGCTACTGCGGCAGGCTCCCAGCTGGTCCCCCTACATTCCTGTCCTTGTCCCAACTTCATTTCACTTTTCACACCATAGCCAGAGTGATCTTCAATAGACGAATGTTTGATCGTATCATTTCCCTACTTAAAACCCTTCCAGGACTTCTTATTGTCCTTGGGATGAAAGCCAGACTCATTGATGTAGCCTACAAAGAAGGCCCTGCGTGATCTGGCCCTTGCCTGCCTTTTGTGTACCGTCTTGAACCCTTCTCCCTCTGCCTTAGCTGCAGGGCCTTCACACATGCTGTTCCTTCAGCTTGGAAGGCACTTCCCCTTCCTGATGCCTGAGTAACTCCTGCTTATCCTTCAGACACCAGCTTGAATGTCCTTTCCTGGGGGAAGCCTAAAAACCAGAAACGAAATGCCGCCCCCTCCCTGGAACCTTGTACTTTCATGACACTCACACTTGAGCTGCGTTTTTCATCATCTCGCATTCTTGCTAGACTGTGAACTCTGTGGGGTTAGGAGTCCTGTATTTGGCGAGCACACAGTAGGTACACAACAAGGAATTGCTCAACGAATGAAGAGAATAAACGAACCATTGCTGCAGCCTCCTAACTAGTCTCTGCCTCCAGGCTTGTCTCCTCTTTTCCTTTCTCTGTACAGCCTCAGAGCGATCTTTCTAAAACACAGAACTGACCCTGTCACCCCCTGCTACTTAAAATACTTCAGTAACTCCCCACTGCTGACAAGAAAAGGCCTCAGCTTCTTATCATGATATTCAAAGCCCTTTGTGATCTGTGTCTGCCTGCCTGCCCAGCGTCACCTCCCCTGCTTTCCCACCATACTTTGAACTCCTGGTACTTCCTCGGACACACCTCTGTGCGTTTGCACTTGCTGTTCCCCTGCTTGTAACGCCCCTCTCCCCACTCTGCCTCCCTGGAGAACACATCCTCCCTTCTCCAAACTAGCCCAGCTGCCACCTTGGCTGGGAAGCCTTCTCTCCTCCTTGGGCAGTTAGTGCCACTGGGCCTCATCAGTACAGGGTCTACACCTCTTACTCATTGTCTCCCACTAAACAGCTTCTCTAGCTCAGGCACGGTGCTTATTTTCCTTCAGGGTCGTTCTTTGTATCTCCAGCTCGCTCTCAGCTTCTCCCCTGGCTTAAATAGGTCTTTGCTTGTATACAGAAACTAAGTCAAGCTAGCTTCAGTAATAAAGAAGCATTGAGTATGAGGACACAAGGGATGCCTGGGCACTGAGGGGCAGGAAAATCATAGGATCAGGAAAGGCGGCACCTGGAAGGCCAGGAGAAATGGAAGCAGCTGCTCTCTGCATCCTCTCATGTCTGTGCTTTTCCTGGCTGCCTGTCTTCATCTTTCTGTCTTTGCAGACTGGGTTTTTTTCCTGCTTTTCTAGGCACCAAGCCACATACAGCTCCTATATTGTGTCCCTTGGTGCTAGCCACATTCAGAGATAGAACTCAGGGCTTGGCCGATCCAATTCCAGACTCCCAGGGGAGGATCTGATTGGCTATGGGTGTGTCAGGGGCCCACCCTGGTCCAATCAAATGCAGCCAGCTGGGAGGGGTCCCAAAGTCAGACATGCAACATGGCTCAGAGAAAGGGGATGTTTGTTAGCTGGGCAAGTACTGCAGTAGGCACCTGCTGGAATCCTGAGAGTGCTAGGGTGGATGCAGAAGATTGAACCTTGTCCCCAACCTTCTGAACAGCCCTTGAAGAAAGTCCAGCCTCCTGGAATGGTGTCTTAAAGAGGAGCCTGTTCCTGGGCCAGCAGTGCCCAGGGCAGGCTCTGAAGAATATGCCAAATGTCCTTCAGAGGCCTGAACAGAGGTAGAGAGGTCAGACCCGGAATTCTCTCACCTCTCTTTGGAGTGGAGAGAGAGGGAGGAAGAGGGCATGAGTAGTCACCCTGCCAAAATCCTATTCATCCTCTAAGATTTAACTCATTTCCTTTCCTCTGTGAAGAACCACACTAGCTGCCCCCATTCAGTTTTTCTTCACATGTATCGATTCTGTGCCTTGTACTTCCCTAATAAGCATTTTTTGAACATATACTCTGTGCCAGACATGATGCTCATGCATTATTTCATGTAATCTTCACACCTCATAAGATGAGCACTCTTATTATCCCCATTTCACAGACGAGGAAACTGAGGCACAGGGAGGTGGTATTAACAGGTTAGGGACACACACAGTGTGACTCCAGAGTAAAAGAGCTTAGCTGCTCTTGTCTCAGCTGCTTACTCACTTGCCTGTCTGTCCTCTGGGATTGTGAGGACCTCTCAGGCAAGTCCCAGGTGACCATCCTCCCTCTGTCCCCGCTGCCCAGCATGGGGCCAGCCAGAGCAAAGGCTCCTGTTTGTGGGACGGACAGATGCAGATAGAGTAGACATGGCATCTGGTGCGAGTCGAGAGATCTCCTACTCGTGGATCTGCCCATGCTAGCTGTGTGACTCTGGACAAGTCCCTTAACCTTTCAGAGCCTCAGTTTCACATTCAAAAATGGGGATGATAATCCCTGCTTTGAGGCTTACAGAGATGGTGGCTGTGATGACAATTTGTAAGTAGGAAGGCTGGGCAATTTCTAAAGGGTTTTATTACCAGAATGGGCTGTGGCAACAGGATGCCAGCTGGCCACCGTGCCCCAGCTCCTGCAGGAGGTAGGCAAGCCTGGAGTGGCCCAAGGCATGGGGTGGTGCCTTCAGACGCTCAGTGGCTCATGAGCCTGCCACTACAGTGCTTTGACTCACAGAGTGAGAAAGTTGGTTTGCTTTAACTCTATCAGGTCTAAGATTTTCCCAGGGAAAAAGTGTCAGTTTAGTGCTAGTGTATCTTTAACACCTTTCTGACCTCTCTTTTCAACAGAGAGATCACAGGCTAGGCTCGAAGTCTTGGTTGGCAACTCCACATAGTGAAAGTTAATAATATAGCTTTGTTTTTACTGTATTTGTTTTATGATCACTTTCTATTTATTAAAAGTGATATTGGTTTTCCATTTATAGTAGTAAAACAAAGTTTCTATTTAAAATAAATGTATTTAAGTTAAAAGTGTCAATTTAAAGAAAACAACAAGCAGTACTGGAATATGTGGATTTGGCAGAAATTGTTGAGGTGGCATACAGTGTGATGCAGACATTGGAGAACTGGGCAGGGGGATGGGCTGCCAGAGACGTGGACTGTTGGCCTAGATCATCGTGAAAGCCGTTTCCTCTCACCTGGAAAATGTGGGGCCTCTCCCTGCTGTGCCAACCTCGTCCCCTCTTCTCACCTCATGCCCTGGCTTGGGTTTCTTTTGGAAAATCCTGCCATGATTGTCCTGCAGACAGGTGAATTTGTGCCCACTGCCACCACAGCCTGCTTGAGAGGGGAGCTCTTGGAGTTGGTGTATCTGGGTGGGGGCAGGATGCCTCTCCTCTCTGAGGCCAGGACTCAAGCAGGAGCTGCAGACTTCACAGTTCTCCTGGTCACCAGGCACACCACAGGCCTCAGAGCCTCAGGCCCTCCCAGCAGCCTCGGGTCCCAGGGAGCCCTGGGGCTGTGGGAGCCACAGGTGAGGCAGCCCCTGGAGACCGATGCCCCAGAGCTTGGGCCCAGAGATGGTAAAGCCAGGAGGCCTGGGAGTCTCAAGCTCCCTCTTTCTTCTGCTCCCTGCTTCTTACCCACCTGGGGACTGGGAAGCAAACTCTAGGAGGCCTCAGAGGACACACTTGGATTTATCAGCAGGTCCCAAGACCAAGGTCAAAGATAAGAAGGCAGGTGGGAGGGAGGGAAGTCCTGCCTGCCTTCTCCCAGTTCCAGGTCCACGGTGGGAGTGTGAGCCTGGGCACCGGAAGGGGCCCTGGGTAGACGGTGGGATGTGTGCTTGTGTGTCCGTGGTGAATGCCTGAGAATCTGTGAAGATGTTGTGTGTGTGTGTGTGTGTGTGTGTGTGTATGGAAGAGAGAGGGAGAGAGTCTTCCTGCAGCATTTAAGTTTGTGTGTGCATGTGTGTGTGATGTGTGTGTGTGTTCGTGGTGATGTAGCTCTGAGTGGTATGTCTGAGGGTCTTTGTGAGTGAGTTTTGTGCAGCTTATGAGTGAGATGGAGTGTTTCATGTGTCTGTGTGCGAAGTGCATGTGGGTTTGTCCTGGATGTATCTCCATGTAATGTGTGTCTGTGATGCATGTGGCGTGTTTGTGTGTTTACGCACGTGCGTATGCGCACGCGCGCACACGGTATGTCTGAGTGCCCAGTCTAGGCGATTTGCATGCAGGGCGTGGCGTGTTGTGCATCTTGTCTTTGTACAGTGTGTCTGGCCAAGTGGTGTGTCTGAGCGACCGTATGAAGTTGCTTGGCATGCACGCGGGTGCATGCCCAGGAAAGGGTCTGAGGATGCGGTGTGTGGTGTGTGCCGGGAATGCCGTGTGCATCTGCGGGGCCGGTCTGTGGCTAGGCTGGGGCGGGGACGTGCTGGGTTCCCGGGAACGGTCTCCAGGGCAGGCAGCGGCGCGGGCGGCGCCTTCCGGCTCGGCGCGGGGCTGGTAACCAGAGCCCCTTCCCCCATGAAATATTGATCTCGCCGAGCCGGGCGCCTGGCTAGGGGCGGGGGGAGGG